>VZUI01043049.1:0-92311 GCA_013401135.1 Cettia cetti
TTCTGTCTCAATTAAAAAAAAAAAAAAAAAAAAAAAAAAAAAAATTGGCTTTCCAGTAGCCTGGTGGGGAGGAGGGGGTTTTCTGTCAGCTTGCTGCTGATGATTTTGTCATGTGGCTTGTCCTGGCAGACTGAGTACTTGAGTCAGAGGCACTGCCTGGATGCCAGCTAAGGATTGCCCAGGAGCCCCAGGGGAGCTGTGCTCCTGCATCCCAGTCTGTCAGGCTTCCCTGCTCCCTGGACAGGTGGCCCTGGGCCAGCCTGGTAGGCAGGGGGCAGGCAAGCATTGCTGATGCTCAGTGGCCCCAGTGACCCAAACACATTGAGACAATCAAAACCCAAACCCTCACTTCCTAGGAGAAGCAAAGAGGTTATTACTGTACCCCCTGCACACATAGGGTCTCTGACCCATTTTGGAGGGCATTTGCTGTTCCTCACTGGAGGAGACACCTGCAGCTGGGCAAGTGTGACACTCATGACCACTGGCATGGCACTGAGGAACTGTAATCTGCTTTAATTGTCACATGCTCACCCAGTCTAATGAGACTCAATCAAAGCTTGTGATTTTCTAGGCTGCCCAGCAACAATCAGCAGAGATGAGCATGCAGAGGACGTCTCAGCTTTGTTGGGGGACAAGAGATTTATGCTCAGGATGTCATTTGTGCTTGGTTGCCCATTTTCTAATTCTCTTGTGGAGAAAATGTGGTTTTGAGGCGTAAACCTCTTTGGATGTGACTGTAGAGCATAGCCCTGCTTCCTGCTGTGAGGCAAAGTGTCTTTTTGGTTACATCAGTGTTTTCTGAGTACATAAACCATCTCTGCCTTTATGCTGTTACTTGTTCTTATCATCAGCAGTTCAGCTCCACCTCACCCATATACATGAACTTTCAGGGTAACCCAATAGATAAAGATGCTGTAAAAGTCACAGCTGGGAGTCCCAGCTCCGTCACATCTGGGTGACAGCTACATTTGTTTCCTATATGGTGGAATGAAATACCTGGCTTTGTTATGTCTTTCACCTTTGTGCTTGTCTGAATAGGTATTTTTCCACACTTCTGTGTAACTTACCTGTGCAGGTGTGTGGGTGTTATAGCATTCACCCTTCATTAGTGTGTATTCAAACCACAGGAAGGAGATAACAGTAGACAACACCACCCCTGTGCCTGTTTCAAATGGGTATTTCACAGATGGCAGGGCTTTCTTTTCAGAGGTGGAGTGCCTGCTGCCAGGTTTCAGATAGAACTGGGTGCATGTGTACACACTGCATTCATCTGAGAGCCAGGAGGCCACACACTGTTACACCACTTATTCAGCTCTTCATTCACTGGAAACTAATAAGATCTCATTTTGTGAGGCAATGTACAAAGATAGTTGCTCTGACTGCAGCCAGATGACCCTTCCAAGAGTGCCAGACTTCCTGTTTTTCATGGGCTTTGCAAGCAGACCCTGCTTTTACGTTCATGAAACACCTCCAGAGGAACCCACCTCAGCTCAGGAGCTGCTCACCACTCACAGGTGGCTCCTCAGTCTCCCAGGCAAGCGAGTGGGAATCATCCCTAATTACTGGCTGCACGTGTAAATCCACAGTCCTCCACACTGCAAAAACAGGGCTGCTGCCAAGAACTAAAGGATGCTACACTGGATTTTTTCTGAGATAAATGCTTGCAGACACTGCTTTTATTTTTTTTTCACCTTTAATGATTAATTAATCATTAATATTTGTTTTGATGTGTTTCACATTAAACAGCCTGGAGGCTTCTGCTCAAGCTTTGGAAGCCTTTTTGATTGCTGCCAGTTGGGATCCACTGATTGAAAATGGTCTTTCTCATGGTTTGCACTGCTTCTTGTGGGAGTCAGGGATATTCCTGAAGTGGGTCTGACATGGGGATATTCCTTTTCTTGAATGGGCTGCCAGATCTGCAGGAATACAAGCATTCCAGAGGGATTTTTGGACCTAGTCTTCACACTAGAGTTGCAAGCTTTAGTAATAGAAGGCCCAGAGATTGAATTTCTTTTCCTTGAATGGCTGCTGAGCAGCATTCACCTGAAAATGCTTGAGACAAGTGAGCACAAGGTCAGCACCTAAATCCAGGTGTGTGATCCAGGAATCACTCATGGTTATTCTCAAAGTATCTAAATTAAATTGTTATATTTTTGGGGGCTTATAAAGTTCCACCAGTGCTTGATGAAAGCCCATGAATCTGTGCTGAAAATGTTCAGCTTTGTCTGAGCTCTGCTGTGACCTCACTGGGAAGGATAACATGAGATAGGGCAGGCATCAGAAATTTCAAGGAGTATGTGGGTAGGTTTTGTCAGAGCCAGTTAGTGCTACAGCTGGTTAATTACACAGCTCAGGTTTCCACCTGTGGAATGTCTCCAGCTTGATTTCATCACTGTGAGATCTCATGAGAACATTTTATGCACGTGGTATACAAGGCTAGGATTTGCTAGCAAGGACATGCAGTGCTAGGGAAGAAAGGCTACTGAAATGGATGGAAATATTTCTGGGTCTTCATTTCTGAGCAACAGGGGGTTATAGAGGTAGGGTGTGATGGGTAGGATCTGGAAAATGAAATGGAGAGAGGGGGAGTTGTATAATCATGAAACAAGGTGTCCTGAGACCGCCCTGTCCTTTCTCCTCCATGTGGGCCCCAGAGGTGGCAGCTGCACTGACAGCAGAATCACTCAGCACCCTGCTAGAGCACTGGATCAGGACAAATCCCATCCTGGCCCATTGCTTTGCATACAGAATATTACATGAGATGTGAAAATCTAAACTGGAAACCATGTTCATTTTTAAATTATTACTATCTTCTAAGGCTAATAGAAGTAGCTCTTTTGGTGGGCATCACTCTCCTGAATTTTGACTGTTCCTAATCCCTTCAGACAGCTGCTCTGAGCCACTTGCTGCTTGCTACCAACACTGTAGCTTTTTGTCAATGTCTTCTTCAGTCACAGTTGAGGTTATGAAGGTTATGAAGTGGCTAATCCCTCCATGTTTACCTTTGTGTACCATCATCTAGGGTCTTTCTCCTCTAGCTGGTTTTCCAAAGCAGACCAAATTAACCTGACAGAAGCATAGAGATCTTAAAAAAATTAGTGAAGACATTAATTTCCTTCCTGTGTTGTGAGCAGTCTGTGTTTTGAAACCCCCACGTGACCCCAAAGTTCAACTCCTCGTCCCTCCAGCCACAGAGATTTAACTAATTTGGCCAGGCAGTCAACATATGGGCACTGAACCATCTGGCTTTGAGCTGGAATTAGCTGTCCCTTGCCCAGTTGTTAGATCAAGCAAGGCAAGATGTGTAATGTGGGTGGGAACAAAAGGTATCACTGTGAGAGGAGATCAGAGGAGGTCGAAAAACACCGTCTGGCATGGGGACATAGCACCATGTCTATGTTACAGCTCATAAAAATGAGCTCTCTTTTATTTTTAATGCAAGGGAATATTCAGTACTGAATCCAGCAAATCTCCTCCAGCTCTTTCCAATAGGCAAATTAAGGTTTTGACTTCAAAAAACGCCGGCAATTTAAGTGTAATAGGAGAGAAAAAACCAGATATTTTGGATTTGCAAACTCTGTAGAGCCACCTTTGCTGAGCAACTGACATCTGCCTGGTTTTGTTCACATCTCTTCTCTGTGTCTGAGCTGAGGCTCCACTAAGTTGTGCATTATTTGCATGTGTGTTTGTGAGTGAGAGGAGGGGAGACTGCTGCCCTGAGATGGTGGGGACCAAGGACCCTCCTGGTCCACCACTGCTGGACCACGTTGGCTGCAGTGGGAGGACACAGGGTGGGGGGGGTATGAAGTAGTAGAAATTAATGTCACAGTCATTAAACCTTCCACCTTTCTTCTAAAGCTGTCTCCAGGGGTGCCCATTTCAGGGGAAAGTGATTGACTTGGTGACATCAAACTGGTAACCTCTACAATTTAGACCCTTGAAAATCAACTGGACGTGTATGATGTGAAGCATCACACTCTCCTCCCTCCATTTCATATCCCAAACATCAGCTACAGTGTGGCCAGCAAGAACAGGGCAGTGGCTGTCCCTCTGCACTGGTGACACTGCACCTGCAGTCCTGGTGTCAATTTTGGGCCCCTCTACAAGAATGCACTGAGGTAAGGCAGTGCAAGTCCCACACACAGCATCAGCATTGGAATGGTTTTTGGGAGCAGGAATGGTGGGCAGAGCTCTGCTGCAGCCAGCCCAGCCATTTCCAGGACAGCCACCAGCTTCTTTCCCTGCTATCTCACTCTCCCTTCTCCCATCTTAGCAGCATTCCCACAGTTTCTCCTTGAGATCAGGCTGGCTTGTTCCCATGCATCCTCACATCTTCTGAGACATCATGAAGATTTTTTGGTAGTTTTCTTTCAAGTGGAAGGCAATCTGATCTGATCACCCCCTGTGAACATGTGTGACTATCCTACTATCTGTTGAAATTACTGACTCATTTCAGACAAATAAGACAGCTGAGCAGAGGTAAGCTTGCAGTGTCCTCCACAGCAGAAACTGTGATTTGAACACTTCCCTTGGCCAACTGGTGAATTCATCAACCCTCATACTGCTGGCAAAACTCTCTCCAGGGTACCTGTGGGAATAATGCAGCATTGATTCTCTAAGACCTTTGGTTACTCAAAGCCACGAATCCTTACAGACTCACGCTTTGTTAGTTCTGGCTTTTGCAAAATTATTCGTGCATTCTTGTGGCATTTTACCCCTGACACGTGCTGCTCATGGAGTTGCAGCATTTAAATGTCATGTCTTGCAAATGTAACCCTGACTTGGAAAGAGTTGTTGTGGGGGGGACCTGCCCTACTTAAGCAGTTCTTGTGTTTGCCCAAAGTTTTTGTACAGTATTCTTCTAACTGATTCTGGCTTTTGGTGTTAAATATGGCAAATATTAATGGAAGTGATTCAATCACTTCAGTGGTTTGTAGCTGTGGTGTTTCACCATGCTCTCATGGCAGATCAGCAGCCAAAGCAGCAGCAAAATCTGGATTCTCTGCTTTTATCTGTGCAGAGTGCAGCCCCTCTAATTAATGATCCACAGCAGCACACAGCAGGTTTAATGCCAGCTCTTTGGCCTCTGGGATGGTTAGGAGTCAGCAGAGATGTACAGAAAGCTCAGTTATTAAAGGATTTCGTTTCCCTTATTGTACATCAACTTCTGAATTTTAATCCCTTGTTTCTTAAAAGCAATCTCCAGCAAAAGCCCATGGAATATATTGATTTTTAGATTTTTTTTTTTTTTGCAAACATAGAAGTGAGTACTGTCCATTAGAGCTAGATCTGGACTAATGGGGGCTTGTGCATTTCTGGTGGCAGTGAGTAGAACATGGTGTCTCTGTGCCAGCCATTGGCAAGGCAGGATTTTAGCATCACTGGGGTGCCATGCCATGTACTCATCACCACCCCAGCACTGCAGCACAGCCCATTTGGTGTGATGGGAACTGCTGAGCAAGGCCAAATGTCACTCCTGGTCATGTCAGGTCTTGTTTTGGGGATGTGTTTCAGCCCCTTTGGAGGTGGATGTTTCTGTGTTTCAGCAGTAGCAGTCAGGGAAAAATGACAATTCCTCTATCAATGCTCTCATGCAATGAATCCACAGCAAGCAAAGGGGGCCAGTCTGAGGCTCTGCTGCAGATCAAGCACTCTTTTGTCAGTCCTTGTTTGCACAGCTGCCATGCCCTGAAGGCTCACTTGAAGTCCTTGGTTGCCCAGTTCAGTTTGCTCCTTTAAGTTTTGGCTGGCCATGTGTTAAAATATTGATCAAGTGCAATATTGCCTTCATTCATTTGTATTGTTGACACCTTTGTAAGAACACATGGCAGAATCATAGACAGAGAAAGTCTGGAGGGGAAGCTTGATAATTTTGCATGGTTGCCTTCAGCCCTAATGTTTGTATCTGCCTGAGACACTGCATCCAACCCAGAGCTGCTCTGAACAGGAGGAATCCATCCTTTCTTTTCATAGTTCCATAGTTTCATTGTTTCTTTCTTATACTAAATTTTTCATGGTTTCTTACCAGGTTTAATCCCCCTTAATGGTTTGGGTTTTGGTTGGGTTTTTTTTTTTTTTTTTTTGGTACACTTATATTCCCTTGCTTCTCACCCCTAGATTGATTTTTCCTCCTCTTTTTCCCATTTGCAGAGTCATGTGAAACTTGTAGGGTGAAAAGCCCTGAGTCTAAAAAAGAATTAGCCTCTCTTTAGTTGTATTTTTATTTCTAGACATCTTCTTTCTGTCTAATGGCCTCAGAATATTCCTGAAATTAAACAAAACAGTCATGACTGAGGTGGCACCTGGCCTTTGTGCCGCAGATGGAGGGAGGAATTTCGAGGACACACTGGGATGTGGGAGATGCAAGCAGCACATGGGGTTTGCCAGAATGGAGGGAGAACATCAGGAAAAATAGCAAATGTGATGAAAGGGAAGTTGCAATGGTGGCAAGGGCAATTTTCCTTAGTCCATATCAATTTGCATAATTGGATCTAATTTGCTTTAAGCAAGTCCAAGCTTTGATGTTCACTTTCAGGGCTTTTTTTCTTTCTTTGGAAACAAGTAATGGGAACTGCTGTCACCCCAGCCCATGTCCATGTCCCCTCTGCTACAGCCCTAATATTGCATTATCACAAACCCCAAAAGCATCAATGAGCTGCTTTGTGAAGAGGTAATCAGGCAGATTTATCTATTGCAGGGTGCCACATGTTGGGAGGAGAGAAGTCTAGAGAGGGAGGACAGAAGGAAGAAAAGGTCTGCAGAGAAGTGGGATTAAGATTCTCTCACGAAGATAGGAAGGAGAAGGAATTGAAATAATATGGCCCATTGATTAAGATAATACTCTGGGTCTGAGGAATCTTTGCCCCTTCTGCTCCACTCTCTCTTGTGATTACAGAAAAAGGAAAACTTGTAGTTTTTCTGCACAACGCTTCCCCTTTTGTAAAGTGAGAGCAGCACCTTTTAAAATAATAAATCCTGTCAGGTCTTGAGTAGATCAGACAGTCCAGTGAGTATTTCTGCAGGGCTGCGTGCAGGCATTTGGAGGCTTAGCTGAATGAATCCTCTGAACCTTTGAGACTCACTTGGTACTCCTAGAAGGGGATAAAAGTGGAGTTAATTAACCCATCCCCAAATCCCTCCTGATCTGTGACCAGCAACTATCTGCCACTCCACAGTGCTCTCTGGCTCTCAATGCACCCCAGCATCTCTGCAAACCAGGAGTGAGTGTCTGCCTGTTACTCACATCTGGCACTGCTGATCTGCTTGCAGAGGAGTGGGACAAATTTGCCCCAGCCCCATTGGACTTTGTGGCACCAACAAAGCATTGTGATGATGCCATACCTGCTTGCCCAAACCCCAGCATGTTACTGAAATGAACATTGTTCATCTTTGAAGGATTCATTATTTTGTATCAGGGCTGGAAGTGATTGCACACTCATGCTTTAAAGGGAAGAAAGGAGCACATGGATTTCTGTGTGAATTTCTGGAGTGAGTGGCAGAGGAGCTGCTGCTGGTGGCAGTGATCAATACTGGGAACCCCACGGCTGCTCTGGCACCTCCAGCAACACAACCCCCAAATTCGTCTAAACTGTGGGCTGCACCCCACGTAATCTCCACATCATTGATTTTTAAACCTTGAATTCCGTTTTCCTTTTATCAGCTTGTCATTTGAGAGTTTCTCTGAGTAGAGAAATGCTGTGCAGGGCAAGCTGCTTCGTTTGCAGGTGTGTGATGTGCACTTCACCAGGGATATTAAACACTGCAAAACACCACGACTGAAGCCTTGCTGCTCCTGGGGAGGCTGAGACAAAGGAGAGAAAAATGCCTCCTCCTGTCTCATCGTGCCCCTGGAGTGCAGCAGCCACCAGCAGCTGGGGTGGCTGGTGTGGACAGACACCACCTCCCAAAGGGACATCGTGCTCCAAACACCATCATCCCTATGAGGCATTGCTCTTCGTGTCCTTCGGGGGTGATTCAGCTTCTTCAGCTGTCTTCTCCCAGATTACACTCCATATTCGCTGTCTTCCCTCATTCTCACGTCCCGCATCTGATTTCAGAGGGGGCAGATGGGCTCAGTACAGAGGACCCCGCGGGGTTGGGACTAAACTTTTCCTCCCGTTTTCGGTAGCACCGAGCAGGTTTATCCGCCCTCCCTCCGAGAGCACAGGGCGCGGTGATATTTGGTTTGCAAATCAGGGAGGGGAGAGGGTCCTGCGGCAGCCCCGGGGCTCATCTTTGCATTTCTGATGAGCCTGGCCTCTGCCTCCCTGGCTGCTCACCCTGGGTGACCATGTGTGTGATGGTCAGGCTGCTTTGGGGAACCTCTGAGGTTCTCCAAAAATAGAAATGCAAAGCATTAGTGTATGCGTGGTGAAAACCATACCACAGACTAAACTGGAGGCTTTAAACTTTATGGCAGATTGATTGTGTTAAACTGCCACCATCATGATGGTAGGAGGAGCACAAAGGATCATGTGAATGTGTGTGGTGCATAAAGGAAAATGGATAAATAAATACAATAATTTTCATTTAAAATCACTAATTGCATGATATGTCATTTCTAGTATACCTTCAACTAAACTAAACAAGGCAAACCTGCCCTTGTCCTAACTAACCCTTAAGGGACCGAGCACTAGACTGCACAACAAAATAAATGCTTCCAAACATTTGCTGTGTAAAGCCAAATGGGTGGTATGTTGGTTTCCTGTTTCAAATACTAAGAATTTAATTTGTGATGCAATCTACCTGGAAATTTTGCTAAAGTATCATGGGATTTTCCAGCTATTTAGGTAGAATGAAGAGCCAAGTCATGTGTTTCTTTCTCTAACAAACATCCTGCAGTGTATTACATTTGAGTTTGCTTATTGTTGACATTAAATTTCCTGTGTGTGAAAGTCCTAGCATGAATACAGCTTTTGATGACTGATTATGGGCATAAATTCAGGTCAGTCATAATATTTCCAATGAATTCAGAGGAAATTGAATTAGTGTGCATGCTTGCAGGAAAGATCCTGCTGGGCACAAGGGACCTTCTGCTCTCCACATCATCACACAAATGTTAGGACACTTGTGACCAGAGAGGATAAGGTCCTGGAACATGATTAAGCATCTTAATTAAGCTACTTGAACCTAGAAACATGTAGAGAGTTTTGCATTTGCTGACAATGCATGTTTACTTTCCTTCTGAACATACCCATCTGTTGCTTAATGAGTGACCTCTTCTTAGAATTTTCCATCTTTCTCTTGCTCTTAAAATATTGTCTGGAATTGGTGTAATTTAATGCTCTGACCTGGACTTGCACTGGGGTAATCTCTGCAGGGTTTGCACAAGTTAAATATATCCTTTGCAAATTATTTGTAAACACTTGAGGGAACAAACCCATAGAGGCATTGCTGAAGTAGCTAGTTAGATGTGTGCTTGTAGAGATGGTTTTCCTCTTTAAAGCTAGTGTTTTGGCAAGAGGCTTGGTGGGAATGGGGAGGATGTAGAAAAACCATGAAGACTCTTGGAGCTGGGGAATTCAGGCATCAAGACCAGGCTTAACATCAGAGCAGCACGAATTTGATGGGAAGGAGTATGGAGCTGTCATATGGCTGCTGGTTCCCTGTGCCAGCTTCTTCACGGGGTCAGATCCCTGCTTTCTCCCTGCCAGCCTGCACCCTGCCTCTGTCACTCCCTTGCACCCTGCAGCAAAGCTGTCCTGAGAATTCAGCCTCCAACCCACCATCTTCGTTCATTTGACACAGGAACTCTATACCTCCAATGCCTCAGATACTTAACTGTTACACATTTTTGCTTCAGAGATGATGGAAATAAATTTTTCTGAGTAGTAACTCTATTCTGGGCTGTGAAGCACCTTGGACTGCTTACTTTTGTTGAAAGGGCCCTAAAGATCATCTGGCCCTATCCCCTGGCAGGGACACTTTCCACTAGACCAGGTAATTCAAAGCCTTGTCCAACCTGGCTTTGAACATTTCCAGGGATGAGATATCTGCAACTTCCTTGGGCAACCTCCCTCACAGTAAAGGGTTTTTTCCTAGTAAATAGTAGGATTTCATAGTATCAAATCCAAATCTGACCTCTTTCAGTTAAAGGCCATTATCCCTGGTTCTATCACTACATGTTCTTGCAAAAAACTTTATGATGTTGAGTAAAACACTGACAAATATTATGTAACTAAAAATACCTTTATATCATGTGAAAAAAAATTAAAGTCACTATTTCATTCTATCTTATATTTATTTTTTCAGGATCAAGCATGAAAATATAGTTGCTCTGGAAGACATCTATGAGAGCCCAAACCATTTATATTTGGTCATGCAATTGTAAGTACTGAACCTAATGAAGTTTTTATATCAAAGTTGCTGACTTTTCTTGTTCTGGTTTTGTTCTTTAACCCAAAAGATAGGATATGTAAGAGGGATTTGTCTTGTGTGCTGCAGACTGTAAAATCCCCGGAGGGTAGTCAAAACCAGATCTCTAGTTGTGATGTGCTGTGCTGTAAAATTGGGAATTAAATTGTTTTGTGATTAGTCTCACCCAAATCAGACCAGAGTGGTTTTGTGAGATTGCACCAAAAAAGGAGCAGAACAGACAGGGCAGAGGAGTAAATTACAGCTGAGAAGAGCCATAGGGAATCCTGGAGCATCTGACAGAGGCAGCTCTGGGGTTAAATATCTCAGGGGAAGCCCTTGGGGATAATGCTGGTCCCTTGTCTGTTGGTAAGGTCCAGGCATGGTGATATCTTCAGAAGTTATTGTGCTGGCATTGTGGGGAGAATAGCATCCTGTAAAATTTTAGTGTGTTTTTGTAGCCCTTCATTTCTGTTCAGAGTGCTGCAAAAGGACTTACACAGAAACAATAGTGTTGTACAAAATCCAACAAGCCAGCTGGATTGTGGGAAGTACTAATTTTGTGATAAGTTGATTTACAAATCCATAGTTTTGTTTAATCTCTTTCTTAAAAAATAAGTATTATTCCTACTTATTATTAGCTTGTTTAATGTACTGTAACCATGACTTTTATAAAATCCTTGCATCCAGATATTTGGGTTATCTGAAGTGTAGTTCTGTAATGAGAGGTGACACTGATTATATCTTGGTATAAATTGCTACTTGCTCCCTATTCAACACTTACTAGGGCAGTATCCTTTCTGCTATAGCTGTACTTGTCAACCCTGGCAATTAATTTTCTGAAGGCCAAGTATTTAGCTGTTCCAGGGGGCACAGGTTCACTGATGCCCAGTGGGGTGAGATGCCCAGCTGAAGCCAGCAGCCAGAGCCCATCAGGAACACTTGGAGTGGCAGCTCCAAGCAGTCCCCAGCCCCAACAAAGAGCTGTGCCTTGTGTTACAAGATAGACCAAGGCTAAACTGAATGTAGGGAATAATCTTTCTGCACTTTTTTGGGGGAAGTGCTATCTCAAGGTGGAGAGGAAGAAGGCCAGGTACTCACCCTCATCTCTTTGGATGTCACATGAGGGGTGATGCAACTTCTGCACTGCTTCTGAGTTTTCAGCAATAGTTAGGCTTGGGATCAATTGGTATCAAGAGTTGGGTGGCAACACTGCAAAGTCCAGGAGGCTCAAAATCCATTTTGCATGTCTCCTTTAATGGATTCCTGTTTGGAAGAAGGCATGGATGGATAATTTTTAGTTTCCAAGGTAACACCAACTTGTTGATACAATGGCTGTGAACCATTGCACAGCATGAAGTATCTTTTTGTTTACATTTCTGCCCTGATTATTATTAGATTCCTTGTGGGTTTTTCAGCTTCTCATTTTTGTGTATTTCTCCTAAACAACTTCTCCTAATTTTGCCTTCTTTTAAAACTTGGGTTCTGTGAAGCAGAAGGGATTCTCATCAAGAAGTTTTGAGAATGCCACATTTAGATTGCAAAAAAAGAAGGGGTAAAATAAGGGCTGCTCAAAGATCAGTATCATGAGCACAACAAATCCCAAATCCATATGCCCTTCTCCCTGGGTCATTGCTTGCTAAGTGGACTCTTGCTAATACTTCCCAAGGATTATTTTGTGGTATGGACAGAATTTTCATTACCAACCTTTCAGGCACTCCTTGCTATGATGTGGAAAATTCACATTACAGCCCCAGAGCATCTTGCAGCACCACTGTGGGAGGTTTTTGAGGGCAGACCAAGCCTCTCCATTTAAGTTTGTCCTTGAGTGCATCTACTTTTACACAAAAGCCATGCTTGTTAGCAGGCCAGCTTGAAGGATAGATATCACACCTCATTTATTCTGTCAAAGTAAAGGTCTCAGTGTCTGTGATGGAGTTGGAAAGAAGAAGCAGCTGTCCATGTCTACTTGACACCTAATTTGTTCCTGCCAGTCCCCCCTGGGAGCACTTCCCAGGGTTGTGCAGCTGTTGGTGAATCTGCCCTGTGTGTTTCCCAGCATGTTTAAGGGAAATAAGATCTCTGCCTTTGGCTTCACCACCTTGTTCTCACATATCTTGTATACAAACCATCACAGATCTGTTCAAACTGACACAATCCTCTAAGAGCAAGGTAGACCAGAAGTGCAGGAGATTCCTGGATTCAAGAACTCAGAATTTCATGTGCTGTCTCAAGGGGTTATAGTTATACTGTTCCTTAGAAAGGACTGGGCTGGGCCGTTTTTCTTTATTTATTTTCCCAAAATGCAAGATATTCCAACCCAGTGCCTCTAAGTTCAGCAAGGCTGTGGACAACTCCTTGCTGTCTTTCACTCCCAGCAGTATAGCTCAGCTTTGCTATGAGGTGGTTACTGGTTCAGCTGCAAATGTAGATAATCCCTACCTCTACTGTGATGACTCTGCTAAAATTTTGCAGGAACTATAGAAAAATACTGTAGAACATTTGTTGTATTTCCATGAGGATGTTGTGCTTTCCAACCAAGAAAAAAATCTGGCCCTTCGCAAGCTTGGATTTCCTATGGTACAGTTAAGACCTACACAGACAACAAAGACCAAAACTTAAATGAAGATGAATGTTTTATTCCTTCTGGATGCCTCTTGAGACTTCCCCAGAGGATACTGTAGAAGATAGGTGGAAATAAATTGCTTTCATAAATATTTGTCTTGAACTATTTTGGTGTAATAGTGAGCTCTGTTAATGAGCAGTTACAGGATTTTTGGTTGCTGTTGGTGCCACTTGGTAAGAATTACCCTACTGTATCTTACAAGTGATCTGCCTTATTTCACCTGTCAGTATAGGGAAAGATCTTGATAATCTGTTGTGGTCGTTAATATCAGATACTAATGTTTCATCAGTATAATCAGCCTCTTTGGGTACTGATGATTCATTTTCTGCATGCTGGAAAATCATGCATAAAAATGGACTTACATTAACACATGGAATCTTAGAATCATTTAGGTTGGAAAAGGCCTCAAAGATCATTGAGTCCAACCATTTTCCTGTCACTGCTAATCCCACCATGTCCCCAAATGTCACATCTACACGTCTTCTAAGCACCTTCAGAGATGGTGACTCCACCATGTCCCTGTGCAGGCTGTTCCTGTGCTTGTCAACCCTTTCAGTGAAGGATTCTTTCCTAATAGTCCAATCTAAATGTCTTTTCTGCCTGAGTTTTGCAGGTCCATTAGCAAACACTGTTTCTGACTGTGTTGCCTGGGTAGATCAGAGCAGATTTCCAAGACTTGGCTGATTTCATCTCTATTGTTCACATGCTTTGAAGTGTGAAGCGACAGAGTTTGGTTTCCCTGAGACTTTCGTGTAACCTGTACTAGTCAAAGCCACAGGATCTGGGGCTGTTGCTTCTCCAGAAGAATAAAATGTTAAAAATTGATTAAGACAGTAATTTTCTTTTTCTCCTTTATGCATCCATATTTGCTTAAAAGATGTAGGAATTTAATATTTTTGCTACCTCTGCTCTTCTGTCAAAGTTGGTTGAAGTTCACCTGATGGGTCAGAAATTACTAAGGACTGACAAGTTGGGATGAAGAGTCACTGCCTCACTGCCTTTGGAAAACAGGCTAAAAATGGGTCTAAAATGCACCTCCAAAAAAAATGGAGCAGCCCAGGGTAGTGCGTAGCCAGGTAAGAAATGGTCAAAACTGAAGACCCACCTCTAAATTTCATTGCAAATTTTTGCAGAGTCAAGAATATTGACAAATCTAGAGGAATTCCTAACAATACTAGGATCTAGTTAAAGAAAGTGAAAACCCTAGTTCCTGTCTGGTATAGCGTTCCACCTCTGTGGGGCACCTGTGATCTGGTCCCCTTGGCAGAAGTGCTTTACCTAGATCCCATCAGCTGCTGTTTCTGTTTCTCCAAAGAAACCAGAGTATTTTCCCTGTGTGATGTCTTCTGAGGCTTTGTCATCTCTGCTGAGAACAAGTCTTTAGGGTGAACATCCTGTTTGACCCAACCCTGAAGGACTTCTCCTTACCCTTGCAAAAAAACCCAGCCCAAGCTGAGCCAAAACCCCCAACCCTGAAGGTTTTCCAGCTTGGTCTCTTAACTCTGATGAATTATTCAGATGATTTCTGTCGGAGAAAAGTTGAGATGACGGTGGCTCCTTCCTGCTGGGTACAAGTCACGCACTGAGGAGAGCTCTGCCCACAAGTTTGCAGGCTCAGAATCCCAGTGTCTCATTCCTGCTGTTTATCAGCTCTACCCTGCCAGACACAAGCACCTTATAAGCCTGCAATGCCTTGGGAGGCAGCTCAAACAGGCAGGTACTCACCAGTGGTTAAATCTGCACAAGTTTTTGTTATTACCGGAACCACTCTGCTTGTGATTTTGTCTTTCAACTGTATGTTTTGCTAATAAGTAAGCAGAGTGCTAAGCTGTGATTAAGTGCTGAATTCACTTTGTTTTTTGAAAGCCCAATGCCTGAGTGCACTTTGAGAGCAGCCGAGCATCAGCTGTGTATGTAAGTGACATTTCAATGAAAATATTCAGCCTCCAAGAAAAACAGCAGACAATGGAAGGAAGCGTTGTGTTTGCCAGGCTCCTTATGGAGTCTAGCAAGGGCTCGGGGAGTTACACAACAGCGATCTGCACGCCAAGCCGGCATCACATCAGGATGCTAATTAAAGCAAAACACCGATCTGCCGTGCCGCATTCCTTAGGTGAGGCTTATTCCCCTACTTGGAGGCTTTTGTGTAAGCTTTATGCAAAAGACAAAAGGAAATCTCCCTGCTTTCACAATGGAATTTATGTCATAGAACCAAAGAATGATTTGGTTCCAACTCCCTGCCCTGGGCTGGGACACGTTACACTAGACCAGGTTGCTCAAAACCCCATCCAACCTGGCCTTAAATACTTCCAGGGATGAAAGGTCCACAACTTCTCTGGTCAGCCTGTTCCAGGGCCTTACCAATGGATAATAAAGGCATACTGGGTTCTTCAGGAGCAGAAAGGTAGCAGTTATTAATCCAGTATCAATTTAACATTTTTTCCTTTGTGGAAAAAAAGACTATTCCATCAGTTGGGTTACACTGGTCAGTGCTAAATACAAAGGAGGATCTCCCTTTTTCCAGTGGCAGAGAGGTTATAAGCAGACTAGAAAAGATTAATGTCTGTGTAGAGATCAGGGCATGGGCAAATTTTTTGGCAATAGATGAATAGACCACAGAATGACCACCAGAATGACTTTTACATACCTGTAATTGTGTGGATTCTGGGTAATCCTGAAAGTGAGCATGCTCATTGGCTATCCTAGCTGCTCTCGGCACTTTTTGTTTTTCTTCTTGTTTGTTTTTCTGGCTATGGCAGAACTTTTGGAAATTGTTAGTCCTCATGTCTTCTTAAATACAGCACCTTTTCCTGAGCAGGAGTCCTGTTGCTTCCTTGTGCTTCAGCTGTGGCTAGGACCAGGCATTTTAGCATCCCTTTGCAGCAGCCCAGCCTTCCTACAGCAACAGAGGAATGGTGAGAGTGTTCTTCACCTTGGAGACTACAAAAAACTTTCTCACGATGACTTCCAAAACCACTTAGAACATTCTGTCACCTTCAACAGATGTAGACAATTGTCAACATCCTTGTTCCAAAGGTTGCACTCGTTATTGTTCCCTTACTCAAAACATCCCAGTAAGGACTTATTAGCAAGGCAACACTGATGGTTTGGGGTTATTTTTTTCAGTTGAAGTGACATGCTACTCCTGATAGAGAGTGCATCTTTTTTCCCTGTAGCCTTGAGAATAAAGAGATAATGGAGAAAATTTTTCTCATTTTCATGGAACAGGCAGCATTATAACATTGTTTGCTTTTACAGAAATGTGAACAGTTCAGATGAAAATGGATTTTTTTTTCTTTTAAGGTATCTATTGTTGCAAAGCTGCTGTTATCAATAAAGAAAACAAGAGGTTTGGCCAAAAATCAAAATAAAACTTGTTCTAGTATATTAATCTTTAAAGTTACAGCAAGATTTGAAAGTCTCATAAATCTGCTTGTTTTCCTATGCTGATGATTACAATAAACACATACTTTCTGAGAGTTATTTGGTGCAATGTTCACTCTCCAGAAAGGGTAGGTACCAAATCCTTAGGGTGACAGTAAGTGCCTTGATTGTTTGTTTGGTTTTTTTAATAGCTGTAGGTTTTGGCAGCATCAGCTTGAGCTCCTTCCTTCAGCCCTGCAGCAGCTGCCTCTCTAAGGCCCCAGTTAGGGCTCTCTTCCAGCTGGGCATGGGGGTGTGTGTGCCTGTGTTGTATAGCTTGGTCTGGAACAGGCAATTGATGGGGCAGCAACACATATCTGCCAGTAATCCTGTATAATGTCACTGCTTCCCTGAGAGCAAGAGGGAGGCTTTTCTCTCCAAACAGCAGGAAGGTGGCTATTTAGAGCCCTAGCAATTTTCTTCCCGTTTTGTTGGCTTTGGATAAGCATCTCCTTCCTTTTGTGCTTTGCCCAGAAGTTTCATTGCTGGTTGCTTGATGTTCACGTAGTCACTGAATGAGTCTTTTAGTTCTGCTTCTCTCAGTTCCTGGTAATTTACACTGTGGTGCACCAAAGTCAATTAAATAGCTGGTGTTTAATTCAGGTGGAAGGGGCTTTGCAACAAGGCATATAATAAATGTTAAATCCATATATGCCACAGTGTGAGAATTCATTATGATACAGTAGGATCTCTCTCAGGCATGATGTGGAGTCATTCTGATTAAATGGTTACACTTATTTAAACAGAAAAGGCCTTTCATAACAACCTGCAAAGCTTTGAAGTGAAATAACACGGCGTTGAATCAAGATGCAAAATGAACGTGGGCGTCCCCACGTCCTTTCTTTTACATGGAAAATATTATTAAAACTTTTCTTCTGGAGGAAGGTTGTACAGGCTGTGGTGAAGGGGACAGTAGGAGGCTGACAGGTGTTACATGTCAGTGTGTTCCAGAAGACACTCCACGATTTTGTGGCAGAAAAACAGGCTCAATTTCCCAAGCATGCTCATGTCTCAGCCCCAGCCTATGCTCTAGGTGTACAATCAGGTAGGTGACTCTGGTCAAGGCTCTGTCAGTGACTCCAGAGTCAGTGCTGGGCTAACTTGCACCTACACTTGCATTGTATTATAGCAGGTGTTGATGGAGCATTATCATCCCATTCATATTCACACTGAAAGAAAAGATCTCTCACTACACATTTGTTTCTGTATTGCCCCAAAAACCCTACATAGGGTGTATTTTTAAAGCCAGGTTGACTAATATAGATTTGTGTGGCTGGCTGGGGGTCAAGGCCTTAAACTGAAGAGTGTAAAACCTAGAATTTTTAGTGAAAATACAGGCTGCTGTTTGAAACCCTGTTTTGACTTTGTTTTGCAGTACTGTGGTTACCTCCTCTTACAGAACTATTTTCATAGGACTGCAGAAGTACTTGCCATAGGTTTCTGCTTTAAACATTCTCCCTGGAAAATTATTCAGTGGAAAATGAATGTGAAGGATTTTGTGTTTTCCTTTTTTTTTTTTTTTTTCCTGAAACAGTGGTTAGGTCTGCTGTAGCCAAACTTTTACTTTTTTAAACATTTTATAGAAAAAGAAAATACTGTTGCTGGTGAAGCCTTTCTTTGATGCATTTATAGAACATGTGCTCATTTCATTCTGATTCATGTCACATGGTTATATCTTAGCCTGTAAAGGCCATTTTTTTCTCTTAAATTGGAGGAAAAGTGTGTTCAGAGACCCAAATATTTATGCCATCTTTTCCCTTCTCCAAGACAAAATTCCCATTTGGGGCTGTGTGATCCTAGCTTAGTTGTAAAAGGCTTTCTCTACTAGTTCTGAAGATGGTTTGGAGGAGTTTGATGTTTATTCTGTCTGATTATTCTGCTGGCAAGGAGCATTTAACCACCCTGTAATTATATTTTCTTCATCCTTCATTGATGATACTCTAAGGAGTGCTGATATCCTAGAGTGAGACATAGTGGAACCTTTAAATGTCCAGATATCTGTGAGGAAAGAAAATACAATTCTTCAAAATGCATTGTAAAGAAAGTCAGAAATACAGTTTGAAATCCACTGAAGGAGAGCTGAGATTTTAAGACCTACATTAGCATAAACAGAGGCAGCATTATTAAAAACTGGGCTTGGCATCCGTAATATGAAAAATCAGGTAGAAAATTAAAATTCATGCAACAGTTTTTTCTCTGCCTTAGAGGTTTTGCCATGAAAAAAATTGCCGTGAGTCTCTTGCAGCTACAGAAAAGGATTATTCCTTTAGGAGAAAACAGAGCCAAGCATCCATTCTGCCATGGCTATGATGCTCCTTGTTGTGAAGGTGATATCAGATGAATTCAGTCCTAAAGTGCATGGTCACCATGCTGCAAAATATAACCCAGTGCCCTGCAACAGGAGAGGTGTAACCATAATAAGCAATGCTGAGCAGAGAAGAGAGAAATTACCTTGCTCTGATTGCTCACCAGGCTTATCTGCAGGAATATTTTTCTCACTCAGCTCAAGGTCTTGCCCATCCATTAAGGCTTATTTTCCTGTAAGTGTGGGGCAGAACCACTTGCAGAAAGTGCATCTGACATTTTGCTTCTTGGGGCTGAAAACTCCCTGCCATAAACTTTTAAATCTGCTCTTTTCAGATGCTTTTGAAGATGGATTTGCTGTGGAGAGGTTTTGCTTCCCATTGTTGCTGTCCTGCCTTGTCTAAAGGGTGGCGAGGGAAATGTAGGTTAGCTCTCTGTCACCGAAGATTGTGTCACCAGATGAAATGTATTTTAAAAGGCAAATTTCCTAGAGAAAGGCATTTTATTTTGTGCTCTCTTCCTCCACAGCTTAACATGCTGGAATCCCTCTCCTTGCTATTGACATGTGACCACTGTCAGGAGAGCTATGGCAGCTCCTAGAAACAGCAAGTGGGAACAGTTTGGGGGAAGAGCATTCCTCTGATGTGTATGGGAGTTTATTTTATAATGGAATGGGAGTGAGGAGTGCTTGTGACATGTGCAAGAGTGCTCATGCCTACAGGCAGGAGCAGGCAGGGTTGCTGCTGGAAGTGATTCACACCAAGATGCAGAGAGGTGCTTTTGAACAGTCTCTCCTTTAATCCTGGTCCCACCTGAGCTGAATTAACTAAAGAAATTTGCTACTACATTCATGGCTGTGTATGCTTGGAAGTTTAGAGCAAAAAAGGCAACACTTTTCACAACACCACAGGTAAAAAAGGTGGGAAGGAAATGAAAAATAACAAAATAACTGATCAGTTCTTGGCTGAAAGAGCTTCTCCCTGTCCAGAATTTCCTTGCAACATGCTGTGAAATGTGGCCAGGTTATAGCCATATAGTAAATTTTCACCTGTGGCTGAGCTTTCCTGAGCACACGCCTGCTCTCAGCCTGCTCCACTTGGCATGTGTCTTCATCCAAAGGTTTCTTCCTGCACAAGGTGTTTTGCTACAGGTTTCTCTGGTCACATAGGTGCTCCCCAAAACTGCAGCAGCATGGTGTGCCAGAGGCATTGGAACTTTTCTTGTTACTTGTCTCATGTTCTGCTCTGGGTCACCTAGAGCCAGTCTGCATGTACAGGCCCTTGGGTGCTGGTGGGAGGCAGGCACAGCTATATTTTATTGCTTGGTCACTTTTCCTGGTGTGTGACAGCCTCTGGCAAGGCAAGTAGCTTAAAGGTGTGCTTCTGCCATCGTGAAGGACCCTGCAAACCCCTGTGGGCTCTGAATGAATCAGGAAGGATTGTTTGGCTCTAAATTCTGGTGTGTGGCTCCTGGCACAGCTCCTGAAACGGGCTCCCAACTCAACCTCAGGAACAGTGGCAGAGGAGGTGCCTCATGGCTCAAAAGAGGAGGAGGGAAAAGCAAAAGCTGAGCCATATGGAAAAAAAAGTAGAAGCAGACACAGCATCTCAGTGGTAGGTGCTCGTTAGGCTGTCTCTGATGTGCTGGGAAGACTGAGTTTTTCCTGCTAAAGGAATTCTAATATTCCTCTCTACGCTGAAAAATGTAGCAGAGTGGGTAAGGAGAGGTCTTTTTATCTATGGAAAAATATTCTAGCCTGTTTACCAACAATGTGTAACAGGAACCAGTGGCTGCTGCTCTTGAGAAGATTTTTTTGTGGTTAGAGCACACAAATCTGAAAATCTGCAGTTCTTGTCTTACTCTGTCATTGATTTACATTGTGGTCTCAGATCACTTTGTATTTTAATTTCCCTGCTTGCAGAAAGCGAATACCTTCCTAATTAATTCTGGGTAAGATTAATTGAGTTTTTGTTTGTTGGGTTATTTGGGTTTTTTTCTTGAGTCAGTGTCGCTCTTCATGGAGTAAGTTGTTAAAGGAAATAGGACTGCTGAAGTCCAGCCTCTGGTGTTGTTCACTGAGGAGCACTGTATTCCGTGTGTGTAAAAGTAAATGGACTTGTTTGCTAGGACCTATTGACTGTTTCAAAAAACATATTCAGGCATGCCTTAATCCCACGCTCTGCAGTAGCTGTGCAGTGGCTTTATCCCTCCATCCCATCCACGTCTGTGCAGAAACCTACAGCAAACAGAACCCAGGCTGTCTGGTGACTCAGTGTAACAGCATGACTGGTGATGGCCATCATCATTGCATAGATTTATTTATCCTCATGATGTAGGTATGTGGAAATCTTGAGCAGCAGACGTGTGACATCCAGAGTTAAAAATCCACTTACATAAAGCCAGGATTTCACCTACTGTGCATAGATGTGGGGGCAGCCAAATGCATCATACCATCAATGGAGGGAAACAAAAAGAGTCATCAGCTAAAACTTGGTAAGGAAGAGCTATAAAGCAGCAGCTTAAACCCAGGCTGGGCAGAAACTGAACAGCAGTATCCTGATTTTTAATATCCATTTTTTTTTTTTGTGCTGCAGGGAGCTGTAAGTGGTTATTGCAGATCTTGGGGTATAGGAGCAATGTATCAAAGCACGTGGTATGGAGGGCTCCAACACCTCTGCTCATGCTGCACCCTGTGCAGTGTGACTGGATCTCTGTGGAGGTGTGGTGGGTGATTTGGGAATCCCCAGGGTGCCCAGGTGCCCTCCAGCTCAGAAGGAAAGTCATACTTGGGTCTCATCCCCATCTCTCTCTTTGTACATACAAAGGTGTAAGCTCAAAGTGATGTCCCAGGATGCATTAAGATAACAAGTAAGATAACTAGTTAGCAGCTCTATGTTTGAAATACTTATTGTCCTAAATAATAAACCCTGGAAAGGGCCTTTGGAGGAGGGTGCTTGGGAGCATAAGATTACACTTAATATATAAGTGTAATCAGACCCACCAATCCTGCTGTGAAAATTGTCTGGGTGTGCTTGAGCATCATATTCCCACTCTAGAGGTGGATATGAATGATCTTTTTGAGTCCTATCTCTACCAGTAAATACAAAAGGTGTGTATTGGTGCTGTCCACTGAGCTGTGTGCAGGCACTGGCCGGGAGGATGGCTGGCTCAGGGTGAACCAGCTCAGGGGGGCACCCCATCAACCCTGTCAATGTGGGCAATTGTGGGGCAGTGCCCTGTTTCTGTTCAGGGACAGACCAGGCACAGCCTCCAGGCCTCTGCTCCTCCTTGGGGAAGTGAAGCTAATAGCCTTTCTGCCATATGTGGATGCTGTGAGTATAAACGTGTTAAACTCTACAAAGTTTTGAGATAATAATATCAGTTTAGGCATGTAAGTGCCTCAGACAAATACATTGTGCAAACACCAAGTGGATTAAAGTACAATTTCTGGCACAGTGATGTTGCTTAAAGGCTGGTTTAGTTCCATTTCAAAGGATTTCTCAAAATAAATTGTCTGAATCCTGCTCCGTCTCAGCAAAAAATATGGACACTGTCACCAAAAAGCCATTAAAAAAGAAAAGCAAAGCATCTAAAAGCTTTCTCCTGGTTTGAATTTTTAGATTTCAGAGTGGGAACAACTCCATTTATCCATTAAGTGTTGGTCTGGCACCCCTCTCTCTCACCCTGTGGCACAAATCACTGCACCAAGAGCTCCTTCTGGCATGCTCTTTTCAGAGCTTTCTGACACGATTCAAACTTCAGTCTGTCCACAGTCTCACCACTGTCATGAACATGAGGGTCTCAAAGTGGTTTGCAGAGTCACATTCTGCAAAAAACCCACCTGTGGATGCCAGCCCTTATTTAGCCACAGGTACCTCTGCTTGGTGATTCAGTCTCTCCCAAGGGCAGGACAAGGAGGAGAAGAAATGGGAGAGGCAACCCCAGCTAGCAGCAAGAGAATTGGCTCTATGGCAGGAGAATTGCCTCTAGGTTTGAGACACTGTCTGGTGTACCCTCAGTCATGCGTACACCATGCCATGTGGCTGTGAATGCAAATTTACTTCCTTGCTGTTTACTTAATCTACAGCCTCTTGGTAGTAAATTATATTCATTGCCTCCAGTTCCTGTTCCTGCTGAATAGTTATTTGCAAGGCAAAGGAAATAAGTACTGGTTTTATTCAGTTTGGACTTTGAATGCATGAAATTGTCCATTTTCTTTAGTCTGAAGACACAAGTGTCCTTTAGAATGTGAATATTAGCATTGAGTTCAGAAAAAAATAATTTCTTTCCAAAGCCTTACCTCTCATGCAATGAGTCATTTTAAAGAATTGGACATTCTTTGTGGTTTTCAGAGAAATTCCTAAACCAAAATATATCCTACTTCCCTTCATCATGAATTCTTACTCAGCAGATAGCATCAGATTCCAGGGTGGCTTAATCTTGCACAACTGAGCTGTGAAGCCTTTGCTCTGTAGAACTCATTGGTACATACAAGTGAAAAGCAAAAACCTTACAGGTTCTTGTAAGGTTTTACTTCTGGCAATATGTTCAGAATTTCTTTTGAAGATATTGAAATTTTATTTTCTTATAAGCTGTAGAGTCACGGAAGGGTTTGAATCACAAGGGACTTTCCAAATATTATCTAGTCCAACCACTTCTGCCATTGAGCAGGGACATGTTTCATTAGATGAAGTTGCTCAAACCTCCATCCAACATGACCTTGAACACTTTCAGTCTCTTAATTACATGTCTGAATGTGTGGTGAGGACTTTGTCTTGGCTCCCACAGAGAGACAATGTGATGGTGTCAGGCCACGCAGGGTGTTCCAGCCAGGCTTCTGCAGATGAATCATCTGAAGGGTTGTTTTTGAAGGACTGTGCTCTTGCATTTGATTCACTCTCCTTGGCAAGCTGAAAATAGTGTGCATTGTTCTCATAATCCTTAGCAACTTGCAAACTGCCATGAATTGAATACATTTTAATCTTTACCTACAGCAAGGAAATAGGCTAATTCAGTTATTCCTGCGGTTCCTCAGATAATGGTAATTAACTGATGACTTTGTATTTTTCCAGCAGTTTTCTAAACATTTCCCTTATTATTTCAATGGGCCCTTAACAAATTTGAGGCATAGTGAATAGGTTTATTTCTACCATATGCATTAATAAGTCCAAGCAATATGTTAAAATATAACTGTCCAGGAAACAAAGACCCACAATCTCATAAATCATAGATTACCAAGATTAGTAATCCCTTGGATATGTTTTTTTTGCAGGAAGTCTTTTACAGTTGTGTTATAGAACAAAAACAAGTTAAGGTGAGGTTGAGAAGTGGTGCTGCACATTGGTGGGGCTGTGAGGTGCACACAGGACAGAGACCACAGACCCACCAGATATAACAATTCTGCACCAAATTGATCTGAAAGACTGAATTTCATCTTTGGCTATTCCAAGTACTGCCTAGAGCAGCACTTCCTTTATTTCCTTTGAAATACACTCCTTAGTTGATTTACAAGTAATTTGGTGGATGACTTATGTGTGGTCAGATAAATTGTTGAAAGCCCTGGGTAGATAACTTCAGTCTCCTATTCTTGAAGGTGTAAATGTTGTAGTACACTCAAATGACCAGGACAAGCCACCACAGATGTCATATGGTGCAGAGGAAGCACCATATGTTTGCATTAGGGTAAATTTTTCCTTCAGAAACCAAGGAATGGCTGTTTTCTAGTTACAGGGATCCAGTGCTTACTACCAGTTTTGTGCAGGGGTTCAGTTGTGTCTTGAAGAGACATTGACCTGGTGATTTCCTGCCATGATCTGGCCCCTGGGCTCAACTGTCTTCAACAAAGACTTCCCTCTCCTGTCAAAACTGCATTAAGCAACAGGCTGATAGAAAATTAACAACTATTAAACCATCTGGGACCACTGGATAATCTCATTTCCCATTCAGCAAGGAATACCCTCTTCCTTTTACCTTTACTTGGTACAAACCAAATGCCTCAAAGAGACCTTTGAGGACTGTGTGGAGAGACTGGAAGCAAGACAGAGATCAAACAGGACTAGTGGGATGAGGATGGTGATGAGCAGCAGTGATCTACTTTACATACCCAGCCAGGGAGTTGGTATTGGCTCTGAGACTCCCTGGAGCTTTCTCAACCCTGCAGGATGCAGAGGCTGCGTGTCCATGTTCACATCGAGGGGCACAATATGCTGTGTCTGAGTTCAGCTAGGAATTTTCTGCTAATTATGATGGAAAAGTAGGTGAAAGATTAGGTTTTTAATCTGGAAAGGGCTGTAATAATTGGGAAAAAAACCCAAGCCAAACGAAACAAAAACCAAACAAATCAGCATTGCATGGGACGGTAGAGTGGTTGTGATAAGCCAGGGAAGTAAATACTTTGGTGCACAAAATTTGCAGATAAAAGGATGGGGGATAGGAGTGGACCATACCTGCTGCTTACAGTGAGGAATACTTCCCAGGCCTATCTGGTTCAGGTTTGCTGAACAAAGAGGGCAAAGGGCTCACTCATGGCTCCTGGGCAAGCTGAGGGCAAACTTCACCTACCCTGCCTGTGGCCAGGCTGCTCTGCACCTCATGTACATCCACAGCACAGTGGCCCTTGTCTCCTTGAGGCCTCTGATGGTGCCTTGATGTCCCTCAAATATGATCAATATGCTGCTGGGCATTTTCCAGGTCAGAGGGTCTCACAGCATGAGAAGGACCATGTTGCAGTCCACTTTCACAGCATGGCACAGAGTGTGTGACCAGTGTGGGAAGCTGGAATGTGCTGGAGAGAGGTCTCATTATACTGATCCAAACCAGAGCCAGGGTGTGACCTTGGAGGGAATCCTCGAACCTCATGCATTCTGTGCCAGAGTGCTTAGTCTCATTTCCTGACTATTCTTTAGTTGGCATTTGTAGGTGTGTCCTACATCTCCCTCCAAGCAGAGGGACACCCCAAAGTCCTGACAGTGGATTGGCATGTCAGATCCTCAAGCAAAGCCACAACTTTCTTGAGAGGACCCTCATGTCTCCTATCCCAGTCAATTTGAGGACTGGGGAGGAGGGGGTATTAGTGGACTTGATGTCTCTGGTCCTGGAGGCTGGGCTGGTTGCTCCTGTTCCAGGGCAGAGAGGACACTGCCGATCCTGAGTTGAGCAGAGCAGCTGGTGGGTAGGAGTCAGTGCTGAGGCAGCATCCTGTGCTTGCCTGGCGGTGTGAAGAGCTGCTCGGCCGTGAGGGAGGGGAGGAGGGAGTAAGTTGGGAGGAAGCTGTCACGGAGCTGCCTCTCATTGCTGCTCACAGTCCCACGCTGGCTGAGTCAGAGCTGGCGGGAAAGGCGAGACACGAGGGTGGTCTCTGGGAGAAGTCCATGCTCAAAGACAGTGAGGAACAGACAATAACAGGACCCCCAGCCAGAGGGCTTCAAGCCTGACACAATGTGCCTGGTCTTGCACAGCAGGTGAGGATGAGGAAGACTATTCTGGAAGGCTGTGGTGTGCCAGGAGTTCTGTGCTGTCTCACACCTCTGAAAATCATGATATGACATCACGGTTGGCTATTAAGAGGTTCAGCCTTCACCGTGGACCAAACCACCACGTTCGAGCTGCTGAGAGAAGCCCAGCAAGATGTGCAATCTCCAGCACAGCATCCAATGAGTTTCCCTTTCTTGCTGCCCTTCAGCCCTCACATTGTGGGTTCACTGGCACTCACACAGCCAACCAAGCACTCAAATGACGTTCTGATCAATAACACTTTTAAAGAGTTCTCCAGGAGCTACTTAATGTGTTTTAAGTCGTTCTCAGTTCAAATGTGCAAAGCTAAACAGGGTGAGCTTTGAAATCAAGTTTATGTTTGGCAGTAATACAGAGAAGAATTAACAAAGGCTTCAAAGTTAAATTATCCAAGATAGCATGTCAAGCCATTGAATTTCAGTTCAGCAGCATGCCAAAATATTCCAGGATATATCTTATTATGTATTTCATTGTTTCTTGTAATTTGAGTAGTAGGAAAGTGATTAAAAATAAGACTGCATCCCTCTGTTTCCCTTTGATTCACTGTCTGAAATTTCAAGATATTTAAAAGGTATTTATACTCATATATTTAGGCTTTTGCAGTCATTCATTTTACTATGCAGTTTTAAAGTGATTCAGTTCAGCAATTAATTCTAAACTAAATTGTCAAACACACAAAAGGATATTTGCATGTGTTACTTACAGCATTTCAAGCTGATTTCCCAGAGAGAAACATGGGCTTTTCTGTTCCTTTCCCACATATCTCCTAACAATTTTTGAACCATTGGCTAATCAGAGATGTATCTGATGGAGGAGCAGAGTTATATCTTGGATATATGTGGATCCCTGTGTGTTTTGTGTTGATATCTCCCTGCTAAAGAGAGATCCTACAACAGTGCTATCAACAGAAGGAAATACATATTCTTGTGAGGTTTGAAAGCAGTAGCATGTGCCCCATAAACAGCTCAGTGTTTCCTGGTGACTGAAACAGAGGGGTGTTTCCTTTTCCAAGTATAGAGTGGTTATTTTGAGGGCTTGACAGGGGAATGTAGAGTTTCATGCATCACCCACGGTGTTTGAAAAAGCATTAGGATATTGAGACTATCTGAGACAAGAAGTACAGAAATGTTTTAAGAGGCTGGCAAAAATGCCTGAGAAGAGTTTAAAAGAGCTTAAAAGGTTACTTTGACCAAGCGATGGTGAATACAGGGTATGTTATGCACAGTATGTGGTGGATGCAGGCTGTTAGGGGAGAGAAACTGGCTGCTGTTGGAGAACGGTGACAGACTTTTCTGATTCCAGACTCCAACTGCAGGTGTCAAAAAGCCAGGAGATAATTCCTGTGGCCCTGTTAACCTGCAGCAGCAAGTATGGCTCTGTAGATCTCTCTGTTTCTCAAGAAGAAACCTCAGCAAACCCCCAGTCTAGGACACAGTCTTAAGCTGCGCCAAGGGAAATATATGCTGGATATAGGAAAAAGTTCTTTATGGAAAGAGTGATAAAGTACTAGAATAGTTTACCTGGGGAGGTGGCTGAACCACCATCCCTGGATGTGTTTAAAAAAAGATTGAAAGTAGCACTCGGTGCAGTGGTTTAGTTAAGATGTTAGAGCATGGGTTGGGCTCAATGATCTTGGAGGTTTCTTCCAACCTATTGATCCTGTGATTCTGTAAAGCCATGCTATGGGAGGGTATTTGGCTTAAAAGCTTATGTGTGCATGTGGGACGTTGCTCAAAACCATTGAAGTCACAGTGAGTTTTTCCATATGCTCAGTGAGCTGTGATTCAGGCTCTTACTGAGGTGAGGAGAAGGAAGTATCCATTTTTTCAGGGAAAAGTAAATATCGGCTGCAGAAAATTCTGTTCGGCAAGAAATTCCAAAGAAAACTTTGGAGCTCATCTCTTCTGTGACATTAAGTTATGGTAATTTTAACATATTCTTTGGAATTTTAGAAGACAGTAACATGTGCTCAGAGTTTCCCAGTGGCAGAGAAGAAGTGTTTGTGGTTTGGGTGTTAGTGATGGGGTTTCCAGATGCCCTCAGAAGGAGGAGATCCTGACAGAGTTTGTGATATAACAGCAGTGGTGATTCCAGTGGTAGCTCACAGAGGAAGAGCAGGAGAATTTGGGAGGCGTTCCACTGGGTACAAGACCTTAGGGAACATCCACACTCCAAAAGAACATCAAAGCTGATGTTTCCATGGTGGTACTGGGTTTGAGACATCCACCTCAGAGAGGGTAAAAATGGTGTGAAAGGAGGAAAATCATGAAAGAAAGGAAATTTTTATTATGAGTATGAGGACACACTTTTCTAGTAGTTGAAGTTCTCTGAATGAAATATTAGCAGATCTGTCACTCAGAGCTGTGCAGTACAGAGAAGTGCAGAGCAGTTCTGCAACTAAGAGACAACAGTTAAAGGTTTGATGGACAGAATGATGCAGGAGTTTTTCTTCCTACTTCTATCTAGTGAAGTTTGAAATTGTCTCTAATGCCATGAAAATTAGAGCAGAAACTGGCTGATATTGCCAATGCATTGGGTCTGGTTACCCGAGATCTCTATCTCGGCCATATAATGAATTTCCTCCGAAAATTTTGCATAGTACATTTTGTGTTTTAGTGATGGAAAACTCAGCTCAGACTGATTCTCTTCTGGAGTAAAATTTTTCAGAGTAACATTTGTCTTTAGATTTTACCACAATTTATAAATGGCTTTGTTCTGTTTTCCTTTTTCCAAGTAGGAAAATTCACTCTGTAAGAGAAAATTCTTTCAAGATGTAGTCTGAATATAGAAACTACTTTTGTGCAAATCTGAATATAAACTTAAGAGACCAACTAAACCTCTTGAAAATATTACATCAATCTCAACGTTAATAAGGTGGAAGAGAAGGTATTTTAGGTTTTATATTAACTTCCTTTAGACTAAGAACCATTTTTCCTTGCATTTCAGTTTCCATCTCATTAATTTATTAATAATTAAACATCTGACAAATAAAAGATCTCTTATTTCTCATATAATGTCAATCAATAGATTTCTAATTAACCAGCCTTAGAGCACCGGGAAGAAGTTGCTCCAGCAACTGTTTCTACTACCAGCAAATTTTAGCTGGAGAAAGAGGGTTTAATTGTTTTTCTGTTCCAGAACAGAAACCAGAGGCCAGCTGAGATTTTTCTTAGCACAAGGGCCAAATCTAAGGTGGCACCCTGGGAGAACCTTCAGCATCCTGGGCCCATGTATGTGCCCTAGGCAGGTCCTGGTTTGTGGGGTGATGCATCCCATCCTCTTTTGGTTGGAAAAGGGAGGATCCATCCGTGCTTCCAGCCTGACTATGGGGATGCTGTGATGTTCTGTGCTGAGAGGTTAGTAAGGCATGGGTACATTGCTCTAACCTTGGAGATCTCACAAGTCCTGGAGCTCACAGATCAGAAAAACAGCAGAAGGTGATGTGAAACAGTCGGAAGGCAAAAATGTGCTGTAGGGCACAGAAGGAGCCTGTGGTGGTGTCAAAACAGAAAGACACAATTTTCAAAACCTAGCTTTGCCCGTTTCCAGGCTGAAGCTGTATAAACAGCTACTCTCCAACACTTCAGAAATCTCCTGTGATTTGCTGGAAGAGAAGGTGTTAAAGGTATATTTCATCTTGTGATCTTGCAAATGCTTTCTGATGTAACTTTGCCCCCATAAATAACCCCCTACACATGGAATTGAGAATCACATTCTCAAATTATAGCTCCTGATGTGCCAAGTGCTTCTGACTAAAGGAATCTCAGTCCATGGAAAATATCCCTAGAAAATCTTTCCAGACTGATCAGTGTGCTCTTTCACAGTCATTTAAAATAAATCTTTCCTGGCTAATAACTGGAAGGACAGCCGTGTGTATGGGGTGAAACTGCAGGAGCTCTTTGGCAGTCTCAAGTTCTGCCTGCTAATGTGGTACTGAGGCTCCTCCTGTGGGGATCAGGGAGAAATACAAAGGATGAAAATACTAGAAATAAGGAGAAAAAGCGGCTGAGGGAGGAGGAGAAACACCAACTAAACACTGAAGGATGAATGAATCACTCAGTATCCCTGCCAAATGTATAAACCAAACTCAATAGCTGTCCTTCTCTTGCTACAAACCCTCAGAAGTTGCTGTTTTATTTCCAAGTAACGTTTTCCTTTGTGCTTTTTGTTGGAAGCAGTAGCACAGATTCAGGCTGAAATCAGGATCCTGTGGGTTTGGGTCTTTTTACAGGCAAACACAGACAGGATAATTATGTTGTGTGAGCTCCAGGAAAGCCATGGCATCCCAGAGTTCAGGCTTTGCTGCCTCCCAGAAAGCAGCACAGAGTTGCTTTGCTGTGGCTCAGGTGTGACTCCTGCCACCCTTTCTGGGAATGACATCTGCTGTGTTCTCCCAGAGAGGACATACTGCCTGGTCACCCTCTTTCCTCACTCTGGGCTAGCACTTCTCCATAGTCCAGGGAGAGGTTTGCACAGTTACTAATCAGACCTACACAATGAAGCCTTGCAAATTTGGGTTTTCTCGATATCCACCATGGCACGTGGATTAGTTTGTCACCAGTAGTGACAGTGGTGACCTTGATCCAGACTGGGATATGTTATGAAGGTAGATTTGTCACAGGAGTGATATTGCACATCCACTCTGGTCCTGCCTGAACTTCTGTTTAGGAGGTTCAGATCTGGGAATAAAATTTGCAGAGGCTGGTCTGTACAACGACGAAAAGCTAAGGACCGGGCTGTGCAGGAATAGAGAGATAAGGGCCAAATGCCAGGAGGGATTTGGGCATCCCATATTACATTTAGCTGGACTATAGGAGTTGACAATCAAACCTGTCATGATGAAGACACTCAGCTGCCATCCCTGAGGGTGGGAAGAGCTTCCTTAGTTGCCCGTTGTTATTTACTTCAGTCTCTGACCAGTAATGAGCTCAGCACTAACTTAATTAGCTAAATTATCAAGTCCTTCATCTGCTGAGCCCTGGGCAAGGTGGGTTTGGCAGCCAGACTCCTGCACACCTAACACAGACTTGGCCAGGTACAACAGAAAGGGCAGCTGCAGCTTCTGCCGGTTCCAGACCTCTGTGCCAGGCTGAGACCCCCACCCTTCCCACAGCAGCTTTGACTGAGGGTACCCATCCAGGCACTGGTGATGGGGCTTTGATTCCCTTCTGGAAAAAAACGCTGGGGAATGCCTGAACCAGCTTAATGCTTTATTTAATATCTGAGGTTTTTCTCTTTCTTTTTTTCCTTTTTGTTTTCTGTATTCCCAAAGCCACAGATACAGTTGTCTTTCAAGATTTATGAAGTCATAGGGGAAAACAGTGAAGCTTTCTAAGAAACAAAACATCAATTCCATAGAAGTACAGCATAAGCTTACTTAATACTTTCCTTTTTACATCATAGAATGATTTTTGTGAAATTTTATTCCATTTCCAATCTTGTAAAAAAGATAAATCAGAGAGAAAACACATCACCACTGCTTTGTGGATTGCTCACTTTTACAAAGCAATGGCAAAAATATTTTCTGAAATTCTGTATACTTAAATTTTACTTTCACACAACTTACTGTTCTTAATTGTTGTGCTTTTATTCTCTGGGGCAGACAACTTAGCTCTGCATCAGAGGAAGTCAAGAGCCCAAGAGACGAATTTTAATTAGAAGGCAATCAAACCACCAGATGGCTCTCTGATGTCTTAAATCTACACTTGTGTGAAATAAATTGACTTCTCTTAAAAACAGCGCTAGAGTAAATTTTAAACAATGCCCCAAAGCTGAAACATAAAGTAGTTCTGCATAGTTGTGAGAATAATTTGTAGACTCTGAGGCATTTGTCAGAGTGTTTTATTTGCTTAATAAAAAGCATTAATGTTTGAATTACTGGTTGCTTTCGCACTGTGCCCTGTGATCTATTCCCGTATGATTGTTTGAAAATACTTTTAATGTTGGGCTTAGTTGTACCAAATTAGAGAAAATAAACAAACAAAAAAGTTAATTCTTCTCAATTTTCAGTTTCAGTGTTGTGTTCATTCAGAGAACGGTGGCAGCTTGTGGTCTGAACCCCCCAGCACTGCAGGATGTGGGGTGGGTATTTCCCAAGTGGAGTGATAAGGCAGGGGGACAAGATGACCTCCCCAAATCAGTGAGCTATGAAGAGAGGTGGAGCACAGTACAGAAGCAGGGATAAGCTCTGACCATCATCAGTACCCTAAACCAGAAGAGGAAACCCTCATCAGGGTGACAGGGCAGAATGGCAGAGGAGACCTGGGAAGTCTGTAATACCCCACTCACTGTATTGGGACCTGCTGAAATCACTCATATTTATTTTTTCTAGGTGTTTTTATTTGTCTTTCCCTGCAGCTGGGGTTCTTCACAGAGTATTTGTGGGACTACGTCTTTATGCCATGTCTCATCTGTTGTTTGAGGACCTTAGGGCCAAAATCAAAGCTTCTTTTTAGTCAGGGGATAAAATGCCAGTTGACTGCAGGGATTCAAAGCTCAGCATCTCTCTGCTTTTTTCAGTATGGATACTGAAATTTGCCATCTTGCCTTGGTTGATGTCTCATGTGCCAGCATGGACCAGATGCCAGCAGAACTGCACTGTCCCGTCCCAGAGCTGCTGCCCTGCAGCGTTTGCATCTGCTGCTGCAGGAGGGAATATCCTGAACCATGGCTGACTATTCAGCAGTGGGTTCAGCTGCTGTCTCTAATTTGGCAGCTCACTCTGAGTTTCTAAATGATCTACATTTTTGTGCCTATAAATAACAACAGCAGCAGAAATTGTGACTATTGTTGTGCCGTCTGTCTCTGGAGCAGGCCCAGTCTTGTGATCTCACTGCTCCACCGAGGAGCTGCTTTTTTTTTTTTTTTTTTTTTTTTTTTTTAGTCTCTGCATGGCATTTCAGCCTGATCTTTTGTGGGGGTCTTGGTCTCAGGATGCCAAGAGGTCCAGTGCAGAAACCTGTGGGTCCCAGGGTGGGTTTAACACTGCAGGGCCAACCTTACTGCAGCAGTAATGACATTTTCCCTGCTGGGCCGGGTTTGTGGTGGTGTCTGTGTGGACATGCACAACATGGTTGTGTGATGAACACATGAGACTGTTTGAGGCCCAGAACCTGGAGTATCTTGTACTCAACCCAAGGGATGTTGCAAACTGAGGTGTTTTGGGATGTGGTTGTTGTTCTACAATAATATTGTTAGTCCATTATATTGTCAGTGTCTTTTTGAATCTGAAAACCCGTATTAATTAATATTTTCTTTCTCCTGGGTGACCATGTCCTTAAGGATGCTGAACTGTAGAAAAAATTGTAATAATGCAGCTTGGTTCTGCATCTTCAAATAGGGCATTGGGCAGCTCTGAAACTCAAGTTCAGCTGATTTTGTGTAAGAAATTTCAGCCTTGGGAGCACTGGGCTATCAGGCATTGCCTTGTGGGAGGGTTGGGCACCTCTGCATTCAGGTGGCGCTTAAGGCAGGACCTTGCAGCACAACAACAATAAAAACAATTATTAAAAACCCTCCAAATCATAAAAATATCAGCTCCATTTTTGCAATAAATAGTTTATTTTAATGGAGTATTATACAGAGGTGCTTTTAATGTACTGGAATAGCACTGTAACAAAAAGCACTTTAACAAGGGGTTTCCAGCCTGGTGCTTAACAGCTGCAACAGGGAAAACATTTGGCATTTCTGTTTTCCTAACCTCCTGAGAACACTCTTAATTGAACCCTTAAACTTTTAATGCAGTCCCTGGACTGATATGTATTTGCCCTATGTTTTACTTAGCTATTAAATGGTTGACTGAGGCCTTTACTTGGCCTATTAAACTGAATTGATGACATTTTAATATTGCACAGGGAATACCACAGGCCGAATAGAAAACAGACATCTGTGGCACTGAGGAGGGTCAATTCTGGCACTGGGCTGAGGACCTGGACCAGGGAGCTGAGCTTTTGCAACCAGAGCAGCAGAAACAACACAGCAAGAGCAGGAGAGCGTTTTCATCAGTGGCTTTGGATGTTCATACCTGGCAACTACTCATTATTTAAGGGCTGCCTAAAGCACTTCATAAATCATCAGTGTGAAATCTGTTTTCCATACTGGTCTGTAGCACACGATGGGAGTGAATGGCTTCTTCCATTGTATAAACACACCTGGTTTTCCTGTTGGAGGGGCTGGCACACTCTGGCTGCAAGGCCAAACTCAGCATGGTGACTTTTCCTTTAGTTGTGGAAGACATGGACTAAGATTACCATCTCATAAAAGGATGACAGGATGAACATATTTCTTAAAGGGATGAATCTGTCTCCCTACAAAGGTTAAGTGAGCAACTGACATTCACTTTAATGGGCCCTGTTACTGTTCCATGACATTGGCCTCAATACAGCAGTCACAATGCTGAGGAACTGTTACGCTGCTGAGGAAGCCTTGAGTCTTATTTTCTGAGAGGTGGAATATTTTCAGAAGGAAGTATGGAAAACATCCTGTGGTTTAGGGCACTTTCCAAAAGTTGAATCTGTTGACTTGATTCCCCTCTCCCCTCTTACATCTGGAGCAGGGGGCAGAGCTCATGCCCCAGGTGCTGGGAGTTTTGCTGCTCACAGTTGTCACACCTTGACCTGCTGGCAGCAGCAGCACCTGGTTTATCCAGAACCTATTTCCCTCTCCAAGGACCTGAGTCCCTTTTTAGAGTCATCCTTCACTGGCTTGCCCAAGGTTGCAGAGGAGATGTGTGGCAGAGCAAAGGTGAAAGGCAGATCCCCAAGGTGAAGCTCTTGCCTTGGCCGTGCCTTCATGTTTGTACAGGAGTGCAGTGATCCTGAATATCTCACACCTCCCATCCACTGGCAGTAGAATTCTGGGGGGAATTGTGGGATTGTGTGGTAGCTTTCATATTGTATCAGATGTAAATACTGCAGTAATAGTAATTTCTTTGCCATGTCTGGTGTTAGGGAAGCTTTGCTTGGTACGCAGGCAACCAAAGATTGCCTGATAGCAGAGAAGCCACAGCGTGTAGCTGTGGATATTTACTCTCTTAGCACTTTGTTTTGGTCTCTTGCTTTGGACCAACAGAGTAGCAGTTCACTGACTTGAATGCATTGGTTTAGGGAGCCTGCTTGACAGTGCCTGAACTGAGAGCACTGACTTTTTAAAATGTTTTTCTGTATCAATCTCTGAATCTCTCTCATACAGAAAAGCAGTTGTACTGATAACTTTATTCCAATACTTGTGCATCAGTGAGCAGGCTCCAAGGTGGTGAGAGGCAACAGCTTGACAAAAGTAAGGACCATTAAAAAGCTCTCTTATGGGTTATGTGCACATACAGGGCATAGATCAATTTTTAAAGAAGGGCCTAATTTTTCAGATGCTTTTGACAAAATCTGAACACTCAGGATTGCTGTGTAGGGCTGATGAGCCCTGTAGCCAAAGTCTGCATTTCATTTTTGTCCATGAGTTTTTCCAATGTGTTTTGACTACTGTATTAGGAAAAAAAAAAAAAAACAAAACTGTGTCCATCCCTAATGTTCTTAGTGTATAAATCACACATCTCAGGGTTATATTTGCTAGGTTATTTTTTAGGTTTGATCAGTTTGGAATGGAGGAGGGGGTTTTGATTTTAATTTTCTCATTTCTGTATTCCAATATCTCCAATCTCAGCTCCTAAGCAGCTGCTATGCAGCTGCTTAGGAGCTGAGATTGGAGATATTGGAATACTCCAGGGCCTAGGAGTATCCCTACAAAATGAAAAAGAAAGATTACAAACTTAGTTTTTTAAGCCACTGCTGGATCCATGAAATTTTGAGGTCATGTAGTTTTGTCAGCAGGAATGCCCAGGATCTTAACTGATCCTGTACTGACCAAATTAAGCAGACAGCAATTAAATGTTAATGCCAGGGGTTCCCTATTGGATGTACTGAGCTGTTGGAGTGGCAGTTCAGACCAGCTCAGCACGACCCTTTGGATCCCCCAGAAGTGGGATAAGGCCCCAAACCACTTGTGCTGGCACATAGCTCATCTGTGGCCAGCATGCCTGGCAGAAAGCTCCCCCTGGAGTCATGTCCTGCCCTGGTTCTCCCCAGGAGCAGCAAGGCTGGGCTGGGAGAACACTTCCATGGCTTTAGCCTGAAGCAGATACAGTTTTACTGCCTGTATTTCTGCTGTTGCTTGGGGCTTGCTCAGGAATGGGATATTACAGGGCAGTTTGAGATGTGAAACATGGGGAAATTATATCCTTTGCCATCCCCAGGGATTAAGGGTCAAGGAAGAACTTTGCACAGAATATGGCTAACAGGAGACATCAACAAGGTTTCCTTGAGGCTTTGGGGTAATCCTGTTGGATGCTTTGGAGGCTGGGGAACTTGGGGGGAATGAGGTCCACGTCTTTATTTTTTGCCCACTCTTCCTTGGGGTGGGCTTACCAGGAGCTGCCTTTGGGGTGCCATCCCTGGGAGAGGGATTTTTAGGATTCCTGTTGTGTGGGATGAGCAGAAATGTCACTGACCTGCCCCAGCAATAACCCAGGTGTTTGTTGTGGGACAGAGAAGAGTCTCTGGACTGCACTGCACTGGACTTTTGGTTCTGGATATGGCTCCCTCAGATTTCTGCATGTGAGACAGTCTGGTTAAGCTTTTCTCCATTATCCCAGCTAACTGTGATTATTTGCTGTATCAATCATGGGTTTACTTTTTGCAAACATAAGCTTTTACAGCTTGCCATTAATCCATCCATTAAAAATTATTACAGAAATAGACATGGCAATTGTAACACAAACTCCTAAAATATTGAGCATGACCTGTGAGGGTTGGCTTCTTGGCATCAATTCACTCTTCTGTCTTGAAAATAAAATTACTGTGGAGCTACTTGGGTTGATTAACGAAGAAATAGCTAGAGCCTTGCATTTTCTGTGTCAAGGAAAATGTAAAGTGTTAGAATAGATGGCAGCCTTGGAGCAATAATGTATAAATGGATATTTAAAATCTCTCCCCAGGCCAAGGGACAGTCCCAGTAAAAACCAGAATCCCTGGCAGTTGTCCAGCCTGGTTTGTTAAGACACAGGAGCAAATAGCTGCCATTAAAAAAAAAAAAAAACCAAAAAAAAAAACTGTAAAATCTTCCCACTTTTTTTGTAGTCCTCATCATTAGCATGAGCATGTGTCTGTTTTCATCTCTGTGATTATATTCTTGGAAATTGTCTCTGTGGTGAATTGATGATTTCATTAGAAACATCTCCATGGCCTGGACTAAAACAGACATCAGCGAGGCAATAATTGAAGAATTATTAAAATAAACCCTGGGGCACATTTGTGTTATGTAGAGCATTCTGGAAACTTTCTCTTCTGTGAGCTCTGCTCCTACTAGATCTTTTAACAAATACTTGCCTTCCTGGAAGGTTGGGGTTTATTTCCTTCTAAAGGCAGTAAATTCAGCTATTGCACAGAATAAAAGCAGTAAATCTGTGGCTGTGGTACCTGGTTTTAGTGCCAGACAGCCAACACAGACTGAGCAAGCACAGGGTGTTGGCAGGATCTCCCTTTCTGCCCTCTCCATGCCCAGCTGGTTTCCCTCATGATTTCCCAGCGTTTTTTGGAGGCTGTTGTTTCTGCTGGCCAGGTTTGCCTGTGTTTCATTGGCTGCTGGTGGTGTCTCATTCCTCCCATCTCTCCTGGGGATGCCATGGACAGCATTTCCTTGAGGAGCTCATCCCACGGTAGTTGAAGAGCAGGAATCACATGAGCCATGCTGTTTCACATGCCTGAATTCTGAGGGGTTTTTTGAGAGTATCAAGAATTAGGACCAGATGCTTTTTTTTTTCTTTTTTTTTTTTTTTTCAAGAAACTGCCTCTTCAGATGCTTTTTTTTTTTCTTTTTTTTTTTTTTTTCAAGAAACTGCCTCTTTTGTACATCATAAATCTTCCCTCAAGGCCGTGAGAGAATATCTGTGCTGCCCACCCTCCAGCCAAACCACAATAAATCAGCGGGTCCTGCTGGTCCCTGCTGTGCCTTATCTGTGCAAAGGGCTCAGCTTGGAAATTAGCTGTTGTTAATGGGAGAGGGCAGCTGGCTATCTGCAAATAAACATGGGGCTTTAGTAGCCTGTGCTGTTCCTGGCCTGTCAGCCACACACAAGCAGCATCCTAGACCCACTCACAGCCTTTGTACACAGAGGGAGCTGGGAAGGAGTGGCTAATGTGAAAAATTGGGGTTCATACACAGGTGAATGCCTCAGGTGGGACACATCAAGGAGAGCTCAGCAATTATGGGTTGCAGTGGAGTTGGAGCAGTGGGATTTAGACCAGTGTGTTTGCCATAAACTGCTTTTGACAGGTTTGATCTGGCTTGGTGTGTGGCTCATCCTCACTTACCATGGCCTGTGCCTGCTGTCCCCCTTTAGATGAATCAATTTATGTATAGTCCTTGGGTTTTCAAATTCAATACCTGCTTCTCCTGTTCTTTCAGTGACATTACAAAGTGCCCTCTTGAAACTGAATTTCTGGCTAAATATGTAGTACTGCTCTTAACAGTCATGTAAGTTTTATTTAGCTGAGACTGCATTCAAGCAGTAAGAACTTAGATTGATGTGTCTCTACACCACTCAAAATTGCAGAAATTCACTCTTCACTGTGGAAAACAAGAATATCTTGGTTGAACAGCAGTGAGATAAACTCACAAGATGAAGTAGAGTGATTAAATGGTGTTGAGAAGTGAGTAATTGGAAACTGTATAATCTGTTTAGGTTTTGTTTGATTCAATTCTGAAATACAGGTACCTAGTACTGGTCGATATCCCGTCCAAGAACAGCTAGCTCATTATTGATGCATATGTAAGTGAAGATACTTAACATGGCAATTCAGCATTCAAAGTGGGGAATTGGAAATGATCATCACTCAGCTTCTAGTTAGCTCTTCTCAATGATTCCTTCTCAGGTGGCTGTTGAAGATAACTTTTTTGGAGAGAAACTTCAGATAGAAGCAAAAAGAATGAAGTTACCAAAACTTAAATAGATTAAAGTTTCTCTAATACAGATAAAAAGTCTACAGGCAGTGTTGAAAGGGTTGCAGAGACAGAACATCTGAAATTATCATTGGAAAAAAACATCTCAGTGTAATTAGTCAGTGTGTGTAATTAACTACTGGACAAAGCAGATAAGGGACTAGTGGTATCTTCTAAGTCAAGCCTGTCTACACTGCTAAGTGATAGTCTTTTGTCCAGCCAGCAGAAATGGATTGGAGGCAGAAATTGTACTGTCTTTGTTTTGTCTGGGGTCAGATTAGATTATCACAATGGCTTTAAAATCTATGAATCTGTCATATTTGATTTTAAGTGAATGAATCAAAAGGCTCCCTTAATGTAGGTATGCACATTCAGACCAGAGCTGAGTGAATAATTCAATAATTAATTTGATGAGCACAAACATAAGAACATGAATGCAGTTCTATTGGGTCGTACCAAAGATTCATCTCTTCCAGGATGGCTCTTCAGATGACAAAGGCTTTTGTCTTAAATCCACCACCTGCTAATTCCATTAGGTCCCCCATTTCTCATCTGTGGTGTGAAATAATTCTTTCTATTTCTCTTGTCCATGCTCCGCCCTTCTCATGAATGGTTTAGTGGTGGACTTGGCCATGCTGGGTTAACAGTCAGACTTGGTGCTCTTAGAGGTCTTTTCCAGCCTAAATAATTCCATGTTTCTGTGGATCTGTGATTCTGTAAAACGTTCTCCTCTGCCATCTCTTCTCTTTGTAAAACATATTCTCTCTGTTCACAGATAAGCTCTCTGGTCCTGCTTGCTTTTCCTCTCTGTACTTCCCCAAGTTTAATTATACTTTTGACCAAAGCATCTTGAGGACCCTTTCCATAATGAAAATCAAGGTGGGATTTGTCCAAATGAACACAGAAATGGACATTTCTGCTCCTTACACCCTAGACATGCTCCCTTCCTTGTGCTGGCTGGAGGAGTGTGGTGGTTCTCATGCAGGTGGTTATTGTCTAGACATGCGAGATTTGTTGAGATAAACTTTGTCAAAAGTACTGAAAGTGGGAGTGTTCCATGAATGTTTAGGAGGACATATCATTTCCTGTTTGACACTAATTTTCCTCCTAGACCTTCTGCTTGATTTTTCATGGCCACAGAGCGTTTCAGGGAATTATCCTTGATAATGCCAACATATATTTAAACTCCAGTGTGTACTTCCCGATATTTGTAGAAATTGTATATTCTAAAATAGTGCATATAGGATAGAATGGGTTTTTCCTTGTACTTGAGTTACTTGCACATTTCTTAAGAAATCCTTCATTATAAGCAATTAGAATTCTGAAGCTTTCGTTATCAATTCTCTGCAACTTTCTTGACATTCAAAAGTTGGAGAGCATAATAATGGCATTTTAAATGTATATATAGTTCTTGCAACAGTTTGATAAAATGGGATACCTATAAAGCTTAGAGTGAAGTTGGTCTGTTTGATTTTAATATTTAGCTCCCAATTTATTGTTTCTACAAACTGCTTGGCAAGTTGATATTTGCAACAACATATCTTGACCAGTTGACAGCATTTCTCCCTTTTTTTTGGTTCAAAATAAATTTTCCAGTGTTGTATTTATAGGACAGAGGGATGGCTCAATGTTGTAAATCCTACAGATAAACTGAAAAAAAAAGAGTAAAATTTATGTGAGGTACAGAGGATATAAGGATCTTCAAAGCTCTTCCTGCACTGAGACAAGTATTAGGCAATACTATCTTTACATTGGCTATTTGTACCATGACATCTGCCTGCAAACTTACTTGTGAGAAAGCAAGTGGAAAAAAAGTCAGTCTCTGAAAAAGCAATACACACACCACCCCAAATTTCTATTAAATGTATTTCACTGAAAATCTGGGCTGTTTAAGCTTCAGTTGAGAGTGACATTATTGCACTTTCCTTTGCTCCTTTTCATTACTTAGGACAATTCTCAGTGCTGCATACACCTTATATTTCAAAATTGTTTACTATACATTGCATAATTTACGGTATCTGTTTTAAGTTGCATCAGTTTTCATTATTTTTAGGTCTGTTCTTCCTGGTTAATGCTGGCAGGACATCGAGGTTGGTTTCCATTGGGAAACAAGTCAGAAGGAAAATAAACCAAACCTATTAGTGCTGAAACATGACCTAGTTTTAAATTGTTGTGAGGTGAGGACTCTCCTCCAGATTTTTACTATCCACTTATTTTATGGAGACATGGTGGAATAAGACAGCAGTTAGGAAATACATCGTTCCAGCCCTCAGATACTGGAAAATGTATTTTGAGCAGTAGTTTGTCTACACAGCTGTACTTTTCTGTTTCCTAGAAGCAAAGTGAAAAAGATTGAGGCAACAAAATCACATACATGTATGTATACAGCAAGCTAATTTACTGGCATCCCACAGAAGGAAGTTAATAAACCAGTGAGCAATTTCTTCTTTTAAAACTATGTTTTTGAGGTATTTAATACATACTGTGTATTTTTAATACACATGCTGGTTTTTTCACTGGTGAATGCATTGTTTGCAGGGATGTGGTGATATTAAACTGCTGATTGACACAGGTAAAAGTCACCACTGCTGAGCTTCAGCTTTACCTTTCCATTTAATGCAGAACCATGAAGATAAACAGGCTGAAGTGCCAACCTCTCTCACAGAATCATGGAATAGTTTGGGTTGAAAGGGACCTCAAAGGTCACCCAGTGCAACCCTCCTGCAACAAGCAGGGACAGCTTCAACTACATCAGGTTGCTCAGAGCCTTGTCCAATGTGACCTTTAATGTTTCCAGGGATGGGACATCCACCACCAGTCTGGGCAACCTGTGGCAGTGTTTCACCACCTTCCACAGGTCCTCTTCCAAATGACAAGGAGCCCACTTGAGTGTGACCACCTGCTAATCCTGGGATGATTCACTGATTCCTGTGGAAGTGTCAATCAAACTACAGGAGCTCAGAAGAGTGGAAGAAAGGATGTGCCCATCTTCTGCACATCATGGTGTTTGAAGACCTCAGCAGAGTGCTGGAAATGTGAAATTTTGCTATGATAGTTCTTAGGATTTGACTGCATGGTGGCATTTTCAGTGGAAGCAGTGGTTTCTTTCCTGTGCCTCGTAATGATGGCAGCAGTGAGGGTGTGTTGCTGTCACTGGCAGGTCCCATATCTCCATGAACCAGTGCCTGGGGCAATGAGCATAGACAGGGGCAAGTGGGCTGCTGGCATTTGAAGGGTTGTCATAAGCTGTCACTCAGAACAGTGCAATCACAAAAGACTTAAAACCCTGATGTCCTTTGTCATCTGGTTGCCCTTGGCTCAGTCACACTTTTTACAGCTGATAGGACATGGGGAAATTTTGAATATAATGTTGAATCTTTGAATATGGAATAAAATTTTGAATAAAACAAGACAACATTGACCTTGAAGAATCATGGACCTCAAAAGGTCTCTGCTGTAGGGATTCGGTGAAGGAAAATGCTGTCTCCAAAGATTTTAACTGCCAAACTGTATTACATCCCTGAGCAGAGCTTTCCAGAAACTTAACAGTCTTGCCCCAGTGGAAACAGACGTCTGTTCTCCAAAGTACAGCCTCACTACAGCTGCTCAGCAAATGTCACATGAAACTTTTAATGCAGTGGGAAAATTAGTTTGCTCAGTTTGGTTCAGAAAAATGGCCACAGCATTTTTGCTCAATTGTTTCCCAAACAGTTCCTCAGGGTAGGGAGCAGCCCTTTGGAGCAGTAATCACCACAGTGGTGAAAGGGCTGAAAAACCAGAATAAATATCGTGACAATGTTGCGTTGCATTTTCTCTACACAACCTGGAAGGTGGTTGTAATGAGGTGGGATCTCTTCTCCCAGGAAACTCTTGATAGGACAAGACAAAAAGGCCTCATGTTGCACCAAGGGAGGTTTGGGTTGGATATGAGGAAAATTTTCTCTGCTCGAAGAGTGGTATAGCACTGGAACAGGCTGTCCAGTGAAGTGGTGGGGCTGCCATCCCAGAAAGTGTTCAAAAAGGGAGTAGATGTAGCTCTACAGGATATATTTTAGTGGGCATGGTGGTGTTCAGTCAAAGGTTGTGCTTGATGTTCTTGAAGGTCTTTTCCAGCCTGTATGATTCTACAGCATGGTGATTGAACAGCACTTTCAAAGGAGAGGGTGCTAACATCTATTCATCCCTCCCTGTCATATGCACACACCTGCATTCTAGAAAAATAAACCAAAACTGATCCTGTGTCCTTTCTTTGGTGCCCTTGGAGCATATATTTAAGTTACCAGTACATTTTAAGCTTGATGATTTAAAGATACAATAACAAGGAATGTCCTCTCCTTTTTCAAGCTGTATATTTTATGATGGGCTGCAAATGAGAAAGCCAGGGCAGTTTTCTGACATATTAACTGAATAAAGCAAATCTCTATAGGCCATACAGTAATTCTGTAGCAATATCTGTCCCTGTCTGATTAACACCCTAGATTATTGGTACAAGGAGAATTTTCATCACGTACTTCGAGGTCAGACTAAATAATCATAATGTTCCTTTCTGGGTCTAAAATCTATTAATCTGTTTACTCATTTTCTTTTTATGTGTTGCTTAGTTTGAACAATGAGATGAGGGTGGCCAATTTCTCTTCCTTTTAGAACGCCACATTGGTCAGGTTTGCTTTCTACTTCTCATGCATTTTTCACAATGCAGAGGAAGTTAAAAGCCAAACAGAAAAGCCCTCCACTAAAACAAAATACGTCTTAAAAATGGAAGTATTTGTGTTAAAAAGAATTCCTTCATTACAGAAACGTAATGCTCAAAGGCAGAACTTCTCAGGAATAGTCCCTTCAGTGTTTCTTATCTCCCCCTCACAGTTCAGCTTCATGCTGAGTTCTGTGCTGTTTCTGATTTATATCGTAGGAAACTGTGAATGGGTAACTTCTGACTGATAAGCTGCTCATAGTTATAGGGTAGTGCTCGTATTTAACTTACTTTTCATACTGTCCTGGAAGGCCTCCTGCTCCAATTTCTGAAATCAGTCCTCTTTTTGTTTTGCATCCCTAATGTGCATGTTTAAATAGTTTTAGAGAATCCCTAGGGATGTGTCTGCCTTTGAAGGGTGGTTCCTCTAACCCAGTATGATGCCTTGGTGACTTGTCCAATGAATCATGACTTTAACTGCATGGAAGCACCAGGTGAACTTAACATCCTTCTGGAGGGAAAAGCTGAAAAGCTCTGACTAGCTTTGCTAGGATTCTTCATGTAAATCCACCACTGATGAGTTCATCAATAAGACTCCTGATAAGATGCAATTAAACTGTCAAGCAGTAAATGATCCAGAGCAATTCCAGCCTGTAGTACAAAAGAGGCAGAAAAGCATCAATGTTTTGCCGAATGGCAAAGAAGTCAAAGTGATATTTCAAAGGGTGTTATTTTTGAATTTCCTAAAACAATCAGAAAGGTTCCTACACTCAGTAACAGCGGGGAATGCAGGGGTGAAGAAATGAGAGGATTTTTCTGTACATACAGACAGTCCCACCAAGAGAAAGAAAGGGTAACATGAATATATTAGTATCACTAACTTATTTTTAATTCCAGTGGTTTTTTTTTGTTCTTTTAATCATGTATTTATTCACCTGAAGGCTAACATATGTAGGGATGTCCCCCACCAGGCAGCCCTGCTGAGGTGACAGTCTGGCAGGTATCTGGTACTGTGACCTGCAATGTGCAGGTGCAGGTTTCACTCTGCTGGCAAAAACACCAGAAATTCAAAGAGATGGGCTCTTGTTTTCTGTTTATGAGTTTAGGGGCCTTAAATTACAAGGGAATTTTGTTTGGTTCTCATTTTTCATCTAAGTTCTTCTTTGAAACTTTGCACGTTCTGCTTTCCTGATGGTGCTGCAGAGGAATTGGATGCTTTGGAAAAGGTTGATAATGCCCTTTCTCTTCACCTGGAGCATGGGTTGTTTTCTTTTTGTTTGCCAGTTTGGTTTTTTCCTGATGGACTAATGATGAAATGGGCTAATGTAAAGGGAAGGTGTAATAGTAATGCTGAAATGTTTCCTCATCTCTCACAAGTTACAGCTGTAAATTAGAAATTGCACAAATGTGGAAAGTGTAGTGTCAAGGACTGACACCAGTTCTTGAACAGAGCCTGAGTAATTACTAGGACACTGTTAGAGTGACCTCTGCTTTGCCTCTAATGAGCATTGGAAGGTCTTGCAGGGTGCTTTTTTACTGTCTGTGCAGGGTGTTCAGCCAACAGTGTACACACTGAGAGCCCAATTAACAAGGTAGCTCATCCATGTACAAAACCATTGCTATTTTCAAAGTTTATTGAAACCTGTCCTAAACTGAGCCACTAGTGTGGCAGGTTATGCTGGAGGTTTAGATCTATATTTAAACATCAAACTGGGAAGAAACAAGAAGCAAACCCCCCAAATCCTGTCACGAAAATAAAAGATTATAAATACAACTGTAGGATTTTATTGCAAACTCCATCACCAGGCTAGGTCCTCTGAAAGATTAATATCATCTGCATGATTGATAGATGAAGTCTCCTTAATGAAACACTAGATCTGGAAGCTTTTATCTCAGGAAACCCTGGAAACAGAGTGCAATCTGTGTTTCCCCAGTGGAATTGAAGATAATGTCTCTTTTATCATGTGGTCAAGTTGGGTTCTACTGTCCCTTCTCAAACTGGGTGTTAATGGAATCACATCCTGGCCTGTACCAGCAACAGTGTGGCCAGCAGGAGCAGGGCAGTGACTGCCCCTGTACTGGGCAGTGGTGAGGCCTCCCCTCAAATCCTATTTCCTATCCCCTCAAATATTTGTTCTGGCCTTTTTCATGTGGCTAGTCAGTAATATGGACTAAAGGCATGTAGCCTTGAGTAAAAGATGTAGTAGGAGTTAAAATATTCATATTTATGGCTGGGTTTGGTTGTGTTTTTTTTTCATTATAAACTAAATCATTCTTCTGGTCATTGTTTCAAAATTGTTTCCTATTGCTGGAGGCAGGCAAAGCCTATGCTGGGGTGTCCATGTGCTATGGGGACACTTGGCTCAGCTTCTTCTCCAAGTGCTGGGCTTTTCCCATGCTGCTTGGAGGTAGGTAGGTAGGTAGGTAGGTAGGTACCAGATACCTTTTCCCTGGTTCTCTGCTTGGAGAACAAGGGAAAAGCCAGTGCTCGGTGGCTGAGCAAGGACCAAAGGTTGGAGCCACACACATTCCATCCAGGCAGTCCCAGCAGACACATCCATACAGAAGGGGAAGTTGTGGCTGCTTTGCTGAGTTTTGCCCAACTCTGAGTCCCTGGGCTGGGCTGATGCTGCTCTGGATCACAGTGTGACACTTGAGCTGCTCCAGAGTTAAATGCTTTTCAAGTACCTGAACTTGGCTAGTTGTCCTTTGACTTTTTCTGTGCTGGGAACCAAGATTGAAATCATCAGGGGAAAAAGGTTCCTTTTTCTTTTGTGTGTCCAGCTCCGTAAGCCAGTGCCAGCAGGAGCAGTCCTCTAATTTCCACTAATGAGAAATTCCTCCTACCCCCTCTTTCTGGACAGAAAATTCTGTCTTAAATTTCTTTAAGACAAAGACCTAATTCTGCTCTTACTGCCTGCAGTTTCAATTCTGCCTCAAAATTGTCATAGAGAGGGCAAAGCTGCCATTAAAAAGAAAATAATTATTCCAGGTATTAAAGACTGGAACAAATTGCAGAAGAGCTTTGTGAGTGCCCAGGTCTGCTTAGAGCAGATGCCAAGTCCCATCTCAACAGGGCAAAGGGGGTTGGGATCAAGACCAGCAAACAGGCCACATCTCTACCATGAGTTTAGAGCTCAGATGCTCTCCCACAGCTGCCTTTGCTGGTTTGTTCCTGCAACAGCACTGACTTCTGTCAGCCCTTGGGTGCTGTGCAGGGAGCAGCATTCCCAATGACATTACAGTTGAGTTAACCCCATCTTGGAGGAGAAAAGCCCTAAGAACTTAAGTTCCACATGGAAAGTAGCCATGGCCTTGGTTGCTGAGTTGAAGAGCATCCCAGGGAGGTGGGCTCAGCCAGGAATCTTGCCCACAGCAGGGATACTCTAGAGGTGGATGCAAATGTAGTGCATCACAACACTGAGTCCCCACACTGATAAATGGGAGCACGAGACCCTTGGCTCTCTGCATGCACCTGGGATGCTGTCAACATTCTCAGTAAGCAAGTGCCTGCAAATGTAAGGGCTGCTCTTCCTGAGTGCTTGGATTAAGCTCTGGTTTGCAGTGCATCATTTAAGAGGTTGCAAATATTTTCCGTGTGTTGAAATAAAATTATAAACAGATTGAGCCGGGGTACAGTAGATCCACTGGACTAAGTCTAAGAAAAGCTTTCAATTAAAGAATGAGGCTTAAGGGGGATGGGGAGTGAGCTGGCATAAAGGGAAATTCTGTCAATTTAGTGAAAAATATTTAGTGGAAATATACTCTGCTAAGATCGAAGGAGAGTTTCCTTGTGCAGGAAAGTGCATGATGTAAATTGATATTTACTAAAGCAGTCCATTGCTTGAATATTGCAAAAGTAACTGTATGAAACTGCAAAACAGCACACACTGCATTTTCATGGGGAAATGTGCTGTATTCAGTGATATTAATTACTGTGTGGGCTCAATTTTCAGTGCAATCAATCCACAGGAAACGAAGGGACTGCAAGGGAAATATAAAAAGACAATCAGCTAATAGGAGCCATATTCAATAAAATTGAATCTGCCTTCAGTGAGCAGTGAGGGTGAGGTCTGTTCTCCCTTGGCAGGGCCCAGGATGGGCTGGGCAGCAGGTATAGGGCCAAGAGGGGCTTGGAGCAGCACTCTGTGTATTCACACATATGTGTATATATAAATATGTGTGTATGAGAAATACAACTCCTGTTCTGAGAAACTAGAAAAGAAGGGGATTTAATTCAGGCTACTGGTGGACTTCAGACCCTGTGTGTACTTCGCCTTTCTTGCAGTTTCAATTTAGCACCAGCATGTTAGTAAGCTATTTGTTTTGTTTGCCTAGCACTTAATAGAAGGATTATCTGGTTTCTTTCTTTTTCTTTCAAGGTTGCTTTTCATTTTCAAAGCTGAATGTGTTCATTTTTGGTGGTAGCATTCTCTCCCATTCAGGCTCAAAACTTCCCTAGGAAGTGACTTCATGTTATTATTCAAGCAGATTATTGCCTGGAGTGGTTGAATTACCTAGTGTTCGTGTAATGGCAAGCTCTCAGTCCATATGCATTTAATGACTGTAATCATTTGTTATTTTCCCTTTATTAGGTTTGTTTTTAAAGAAAGTTTTACTGTGCCATTTATGATACGCTAAGTGGTGCAACTTGCTGAAGAAACATATCGCATACATTTTAGTTTTAATAGGTTTTGCTTGCTAAAATGGAAATTTTTTATTTACCCTAGTAGGGCAGTTTTTTGCTGACAGTTTTATTATTTCAATTACTCAGACATTTCTTTTCTCTTTTGTTTCCTCAGATACTCCTCCAGGGATTTTTAATGTGCCATTTTTTATTTGGGATTGGGTTCAAAACGTGTTATTTCTAGCAAGGCAGGGGAAAAGTGCAATACAGCAGACATTAAATAGTGGGATGTCAAGGTTTTATTTTCTTTTCTCTTTGAGTTGTGGAATCCTTTCCTCATTTGTGTCATCTGGTGATTCATTGCACTGATAATCTGTGTTCCTCATCAATAACTGCTTCCTACCAGTACCAGGCAGAGGCTGTGCTCTGCCTAAAGAGCTAGTGACTGCAGATAAATGAGCATACATGTGTGAATAAAGGAGGGGACCTCTGAGACCATTTAAAATTGTCAGAGGTGCAAGCTACATTTATAAAATATGCTCTATAGGTAGTGGCAGCAACTCCTGAATGCATTTCACTTGCTAGCAGGGAAATAATGGGACCATTCCTCTGGGGCAAACCCCAAGCCTTGTTCAGTGGAGTGAAAAGTGAACCCCAAGGGATCATAAAAGGTGGGAGCTTTATAGCCTGAGTGGGCCAGCACCAGCAGATGGAACTGCCTATGCAAAACTCCCTAGGGTGGGGCAGCATGGAAAGAAGGGTCTGGTCCCCTGGCTCTTGCTGGGGTATGATCATGATTCCCTCTGCAAGTGGTAGTGAGTCTTTGACCACTCTGTGACATGTGATGGATTTTATTTTCCATTGTAGCCTGACTAGTCCTTGGAGAAAATCAAACTTAATTCATAGAATCATAAAATATGCAGAATTGGAGGGGGCCCATCAGGATCATTGAGTCCAACTGGCCCTGCACAGGACACCCCAATCTCACCCTGTGCTTGAGAGCATTGTCCAAATGCTTTTGAACTCTGTCAGGCTCAGTGCTGTGACCACTTCCCTGGGGAGCCTGTTCCAGTGCCCAATCACCCTCAGGGTGAAGAAACTTTTTCTGATACGCAACTTAAGCTTTCCCTGACTCAGCTTCAGGCCATTCCCTCGGGTCCTGTCACTGGTCACCAGAGAAGAGACCAGTGCCTGCTCCTCCATGCCCCTCATGTTGAAGAGCACAGTGAGGTCTCCTCTCACTCTCCTCTTCTCCAGGCTGATCAGACCAAGTGACCTCAGTCCCTACACATGAGGTTTCCCTTCCAGAACCCTCACCATTCTCGTGGCCATCCTTGGGACAGTGGGGGAGCCCCAGAGCTGCAGGCAGATATGCTCTGGCTGCCTGTGTCTAGTGCATGGCCTTGACCACCCTTCAGTGATACAGAAAGGGCTTTACAAAGCACATCCTCATGCTTCTGCTTCCCGTTGTGTTTTCCAGAGTGTCTGGGGGAGAGCTCTTTGACCGCATTGTGGAGAAGGGGTTCTACACGGAGAAGGATGCCAGCACCCTGATCCGGCAGGTCCTGGACGCTGTGTACTACCTGCACCGCATGGGCATCGTGCACAGGGACCTCAAGGTACAGCCACAGCACCACTGGGCAGTGTCAGTGAAGGCTGTGTTACTCTGTGTGTCTAACAAACACGTGTACCCCAGGGCTGGCTGTTTCAGTAAGGTTTTACCCAAGGAGAGAGGCCCCAAAGCCTCCCCAGGTTGGTTCTAATGGGGACTCTGCAGTCAGGGCAGTTACAGTGGGAGTTTTGAACATGTGATGTGGGGAAAAGCCATCAAGACCCAACTTGTTAGATTAAGGTAGAAACCCCATCTCAGCTGAGGTGTGTTCACTGCTATAAAGTATTTTGCAGGTTTCCTGTGCTATATTTATTTTTACTTAAGAGTAACTGGCAACAACAGTGGGGGAAAGTTGAGTGATTTCCTATCATCATTTGGAGCAGTGTTTTTGGAGACACTGTTAACAGCAAGGGTTCTTCTAAGGACCGTTGTGTGCCAATGTGATATTTAGATGATTTTCCTTTCAGCTGCACCATATTGCCACATCTAAACCTCTCAGCCTTTCAGTTTAAAAACCCCCCTAAACAGTGTGGTTTGTTTTCTTCCAGTATCTTAAACTGTCATTAAGACAAACAGAAAGGCTTGAGTTTGACAGCATTTTAGTGTTTTTAAAAATAAATTAGCAGAAGATACTAGAAAAAGATACAAATTTCAAAAGGAAACTATCAGTTCAGTTCCTGAGCTAGTTAATTCTGCCAACATTTACTGCCAGAAATTAAGACTTCTGTGATGGAAATAACACCTCTGGTTGTATTTTGGAGGGATGCTCTGAACAGGAGTTTCCTTGGATGTTGAGGCAGAGCTTGTATTTTTCCCCTGTAAAGAGAGTGGAATTTGGCTACATGTTATGAGCCTTATATAAGCCTTATAAAAAGGCTTAATGAACATTAATAGAGTCAAGAGGCACTGCAGTCCAGTCCAGGCAGTCCCAAATAATGGGTTTCCTATAAGGAGGCACTGGTTAGGCTTCCATCTCCTACAGTCTCCACATTTTGCCCTCAGTTCCTGTTCATTTCCTGCCCTTATGCTGAAGTACATAGAAACATTCTCGTATTTATAAGAGCTCCACAAAATTCCAGTATGGAAGTGCTGTATTTTAGCATGACCTTCTTGCTCCCAAATTCAACTTTTAGGAAATAACTTCAGGTTTCTCTCTGCCACCAGCATTTTTGGAGTGAGGTCCAAGACCTCTTAATTCAGATATTCCATTGTACAAGATGTTGGTATTCATTTTAAAAAATAATTTTATTTTAAAGTTCCTGTAATAAAATATGGGATCTGGTGATTTGGGAATTAAATTAAGGAACAAATTACTTTCAGAATTTATGTAAGGCTAAGCTGATTTTAGATCAAGCCAACCTTCTCCAGTTGTATTTTGTAGCAAAGAGTAGACCTTTTTCTCTCTTTTGTTTGCAGGTTTTTGTCAGTACCATATCAATTGTCAAAATGACTCATAAAATACAGTATATGAAGAACACCTGCTGTGAATTTCTGTTAGCAAAAACATACCATGATGAGAAAAACAGGGATATAATAAGACTTTTTATTATCTCAAAATATCAAAATAAGTGTAAGGTTCAAAATGAAACTCTCGGAAAGAATCCACTCTACAAAAATACAACCCATGAAACATCCATAGCAATTATTTATTGTAATTGTGTGTTTATTCAGATACCAAAATAGTACTTGCTGGAGCTGGTAAAAGCAGAACTGGGCTCCAAGTCTCTAATCTAAGTAATGCAACAGCAGATTAGAAGAGATGGCAGCAGGTGATGTCTGGGGAAGTCCAGGATGCACAAAAGGACTGAAAGGTTCAAGCAGCTCCACTTGGTACAGAGCCACCTTGTTAAGGCTTTTTGGATTAACCAGCTTGAGGAAACAGAGTTCTTTTAAACAAGTGTGGGTTTCTTGGCCTTACTAAATGTGAATATGTGGGAACTTGAGGTGAGTTAGCAGAAGTTGCTAGGAAATAACTGCTTTTCCCTTTATTCCAAATCTATCAACCCCTCAGCAGATCACAAGGGAAGCAGTAAAAATTAGGAGTAATTCCAGCCAGAACATGGCATGAAATTGTAGTCCCTAAAACAGTGTCAAACACCTTAAAGCCAGATTAAAGCACTGGACATGCAAGGTATCATGAGAAAGAAACATACATGGCACACCTGCATATTTATTTTTAGGAACCAAATCATTTCCCTTTTTACCTCAGCCCTGCTGGCCCCCAGCTGTGGCTGTGGCTTGCAGATCCTCTCACGGCCATTGTGTCCCACGTTTCCATATATCCCATGGATAAAACCATCACTTGCTGCTGGGGCTGGGGAGCCAGGAAATGCTTTAACCTTCTGAATGGGGACATCACCCTCCAGCACTCCTTCCTCCCCCCTTTCCCCAGAGCAGATGGAGAAGGGAAGGTGGATGCTGGTGCTGCAGTTTCTCCTCCTTACAGATCCAAGCCTGGATGTGTCCCAGGGAGTCTGAGGATGTTGTGTGGCCGCAGCTGCTCCTCACCATTTCCTGGAGCACACAGCAGGCTGCTGTCAGCATTTGTACCAGCTTTGGGCAAAAGACTCCACCAAGGTTATTTGGAAAATTTGGGTACCCATCACTTTTATAGGTGAAGACTCAAAATCCAGGGCCCATTGCCACCAGGCTGAGTGCTGCAGGTGTGGGCCCTCTCATGAGCCCAGATGTTAAGTGGGGGAAGAGGTGAGCTCTCATAGAACCCAGAAAGAGCTTTGCTGTGTAGCAGCAGCACATTCAAAACACATGGATGCATGACTGTCTGGAGCAGATGGAAGCTGGCTGGGCTCTCCAACCCTCCTGATTCTGGTATAAAAAAATCACAAGGCTTTGTGGAATGATCCTTGTTTTCTCTTCTCATAAACAAGTTGCTGGACTTAGTGCTATAGCACATTTTTCCTTCAGTATTTTTTCCTAATCAGCTCTAGCTGAAACATCCTTGCTTCAAGTCTGTTAACTGTAAAGGCATTTCCTCTCTCAAAACAGTTTTTTTCCAGTGGAGAGGATACAAAAATTCTCTAATACCTCCTGTTTTCCCTTTTCTTTTTTAAAATACTGTATAATTTTTTTTCAGTACACTACCTGAATTTGCCATATTTACTTGCTTTCAAATGAATTCTTTTGTTCCACCACTCTGAAGTGATAATAGGCCAGACATATCTCACAAGTAAGGGATGAGTGTTATTTGAGGTACCAGAGGAGAAGTTTGTTATCCCAGAAAAGTTGCTCAAAGCTCAGGGTGTCAAGGTCTTCCATTTGTTGCCATACAGGAGTCTGGAGAGGATCTCCATGTAGGTTTTAAGAACAACTCTTTAGGCTTAGGGCAACCCAATTATATTTGTGTATGGTGTGAGTAGGGGTTGTATTAAATGCAATGCAGGGCTCAACAGATGTTGTTACTGAACTCACACATTCAAAACTCATTGCTGCTTATTCTCCCTTCTAGCCTGAGAACCTGCTTTACTACAGCCAGGATGAAGAGTCAAAAATCATGATCAGTGACTTTGGATTGTCGAAGATGGAGGGTAAAGGAGATGTCATGTCCACAGCCTGTGGAACTCCCGGCTATGTCGGTAAGAGGTTTGCTTATATTTTAGTGAAAATGAAATTATACTCATTTTCTGGTGCTGGTACATGATGTACATTTTACAGATATTTGTTAGATGTTAACTTTTGGCTGTGCTCTGTCTTGTGTGCTCTTCCCCTTTGGGATACAATCCTGAAATCCAGCTCTGTGTTTGTGGGATTCACTTTCATGTTTTCAGTCCTTTATTGAATGAGTGTTCTCAAAGACACTGCTTTAGCTACACCAGGAGCATGTGAAGAATAGCCTCAAATATATTGCTTCAGCAAGCACCTAGAAAACCAGGAAGCTTTACCTAATGAAATGTATTATTTTAATTATGAAGAATAATGTTTGCCAAATTCCTCTGATAGAAGACAGTAAAATGAAAGAGCTGCATTTTTTCAGACATGTTCAGTAATCCTCTGTTACAATCACATTAAGTTACTGACTCAGATGTCAAAATGCAAAAGCTCTTTAGATCCTTGGGCCTTCCTGGACAGTGTCAAATTGTTTTCTGTCATTTATTCTTTGCTCTTGTGTCTATTTAGTAGTGACTATACAAGGTAACTATCAGCAGCATGTTTACAGCAGCCATTAAAAACAGTTAAAGTAGCTGAAAGTGAGCATTAGATGGCAGGTGGTGATGAGGTCTGTTTGAGCAAACACTATTTAAAAGGCTCCCTTTGTGCACAAGACATCCAGCAAGCCTGTGCCTCCTGCTGTACCAGGATCATCAGCTGAGGTGGGAAAATTAAACTCTGGGATATCCATGAAATCCATGAAACTGACAGTGGAGAGATTTGTCTCAGATCTTTCCAGCAGTCCAGAAGCTCTGTTTTCCAGCTGTCAGAAGCTCTTTTTACTTTGCAGCTGCCACCTCACCTGTTTTCATAGTTCTGATGATATCCTGGTATAACAGCTCCGATTAGGTAATTATGAACAGTGATACAGATTTGTCACAGGAACTTTCTATGGGCATCATCTTCACACTGTGCAGACAAACTCCATCCCAACAAAATCAGGAAAAGGAACAGATTTCTGTGCTTTCCCATTGTGGAGCCACCAGCCCATCAATTTTTTTTTTAAGACATGGGCCAGGATGCATTCTGAGTAGCAGTCTTGTGTAATCACACCAGACTGGAAATCTCCTTCCAAAGCAGTAGCAGGAATTGAGCTGAAACGGTAATTTTCGTAACTTTTGCTGTCAGCTCTTCTGTCCTTATCAAACATGTTTTATTTTGCTCTGGAATGGGCACTGACTGGAATGAGTCTCAAGACACAGGAGAGCTTAGATGATGTTTGCTGAAGTGCTGATGAAAATGAAGGAGTGACTCTGCTTGGTCTTTGAGGGATCTCATGCAGTCTCTCATAATCATTGCTATTTAAACGAGAAAACTTGCTATTTTGGAGAGGAGGCTCTCAGAGCTTGTGGCAGGAGCTGTAGTGCTTTGAGAGATGTTTGAGAGCTCTCATTACCTGTGATCTGGCCTCTGATGGCTGCACAAGTGCCTCCAGGCTTGTTGTTACCTTGCTGAAGGTAGGATTTACTCATCCTGGTTCAAGAGGTCATGGCCACTTATTTCTGAAGTGCTGACAGGATTTTCCCCCCTCCTTCACAAAGAAAACAGCTTTCAATATTTGTTCTATTTCTTTTTCTTTCTCCGTTGTTTTTGGGGTTTGTGGGGGTTTTTTTGGTGTTTTTTTTTTTTTTGGTTTTTTTTTGGTTTTTTTTTTTTGTTTTTTTTTTTTGCACAGGATGCACCTCCTCTTTAGTGCTGTACTTCTTTTAAAAACATAATGGGTTGCTCAGAAAACATTTTCCAATAGCAGAAGATTTTTGTTGCTGGTCACTGTGGTGATGCTCACAAATGGTCCTCCTTAAGTGTTACATCTGATGTGGCTTCTGCATAGGTGGTCAGCAATTTTCCCACATCCAAAAGTTTTCATGTCTTCCAGTGTCACTCCAGCTTTCAGCACCTCCCAGCTGCCCTCAAATCAATGGAAGAGTCATTCCTCCTAATGGCACAGCATGGATAAAAGCCCTCAGCCTGGCTAGGATAGACAAATGCCACAGTCCTAACCCATGAAGTGCCCTGTCTGCCACCTATTTTTGTGTTTTGCTTTTGCTTTTTTTTTTTTTCCCATGTATTTTACCTCAGGTTAAGTAACACTCAGAGATCCATCACTTAAAACTCATTTCCTGGTGCTTTTCTTCAGAGATAGGTAGAACACCCTATTTTCTAAGATCTTACTAGAATTGATTATTTTTATCTGTTTAACCACTTTGCTTTTAAATTGCTGGAAGAGATTTAGGCACATATCATATGTCAAAGGCTCCCAGGGAGCTGTTAAGAAGTGATTGGCATCCACTACTGTTTGTACTTCATCTCCAGAAATGGGTCCAGTCAGATCCCACTTTGCAAAATGCTGGACAAGCTTCTGACTCAGAAGCAGACCTGATCTTAACTCATGTCTGCTGCCCAAGTATTTGCAATTATGCAGCCCCCCTGTCATTTCTGCGTAATTTCCCTGATCAGAATATACTTTCAACTCCTTGTGCTTCATTTTTTATCTCAACTTTTCTAATTTTTATCTGCAAAAAGTAGTATCCGTGACACTAAATACCTGTTTATGTGGTCTGGAAATTTATTGAATAAGAAAGGGTGTAATTATCATTAAATTCCTTTACAAATATCAGTTTTCTTTCTGAAAATCAAAATATTACTTTTCAAATTAGACTATATCTAAAATGTACATGACCAGCAGTGCATTAGCACTTCAGCTTTTAAAGCTCTGCCTTAGAGATTAAATTACTGTCAAGAGTTCTGAGTTCTTAGTTTTTCAGGAGTTTTGTCAGAAATTTTGGCCCTGTGATGATAAGCTGATGGTGAAGATAAATTAACCCAATTATCTGAGCCACTTTTGTTAAGAGGCCAATTTAAATATTTGCTTACTGAAACGGGAATCTGACAATGCAACCTCTCCTAAAAAGATCTTGCATTTTCTTATCTGCTTACCATTCTTATCCCCATTTTTTATGGAAAGAGTCTGGGTGATGAGCTGGGATTAGACACCCAACTTTTAGATAGCACTTGAATTGGGAAAGGTGAGGCAGCTTGTGAGGCTCATTTCACTGCAAATTGGGTGTGAGGACTGACCTGCATGGGACTGAACCCATTGTCTGATGTGGAGAAGAAGTGGTGTTTTCAAAACCCTGAGTTGTGTGTGTGATTATGGGCAAGACCCCAATAAATCATTAGTGATTTATAATTTTTAACATCATGGATTTGGGCTGGTCAGCTCTTGACTTTCTATAATAACTCAGTTTTGATGTAGGAGCTGTTGAAACCTGCCTGAAAAGGAGCCATCCCTGAGGTGTGTGAAGGACACCTCACACATTCCTGAGGTGTCCTCCTGGACACCCACCAGGAGGTGACTCCAGTCACTTAGTAAATTCCTCTAAAGTGATTTTGAATGTTTGGGAATTGGACCTCAATGAGTGGCTTTCCATGAGAGGTGGTCCCTCAAAAGCTTTGGTTATTTCTGCAGATGGAACTTAGACTTTCAAGAAGCTTGAAAAATTAGAAAAAAAATGTTAGGAAGCCTGTCTGAGGTAATCTGCTCTCCTTTTGCAGAAACACTGAATTATGAGCTGTGTTTGTGGTTGACTAATATCTTAATCCTACTGAGATTTAAAATTCTTGCTCTGAGTCCCAATCCCTCTTCAAGTAAAATTTTCTTGTACAAATTGGGCTGGATCCTGGATATGTGGTTGGTCCCTGTACTCCCCACCTCACTCACTGTTTTCACTTTCTGTAGTGCTTTTATGAAAGCTCATTTCACAACTTTCATTTCTGCTCTGCCAGAAATTCAATAGTTTCAGATCTCACCAAAGCCATGTGTTCTTCTTAGCCCTGTGCAAGACTACAGCATTTAAGTAAACAATAGATTTCCACGTTGAATTTTGACCTATTTTGTATCCTTTGAGTCAAAGGTTGAAAAACACTCAATAAGCCTTCAGAATATCCTTATTAAAAATAAGCTACCTCAGGAGCCTTTAGGCAGTACCATGAGTAATCGAGTAAAAATAAAGCATGGGAATCACAGGGTTTGCTCAGGCAGAAGCCTGTGACAGGGCAATTTCTCAGCTCTGTTGCCATATCCTGACAAAGAGTTGTGTTACCCTCTGCTAAACATAAACTGCATTATTAACCGTGGCAGATATCTAAATCTGACTCAGGAACATGAAATAAGAACAACACAAGCACAGAAAGTCAGCAATACTACACTGAAACCCTGCTCTCCAGCAGAAACAGCCTCAAATTTCAGTCTTGTCCAACCAGAACAAGATGAACACTAGAGGAATGCGTGAAAAAATGGAAAGAAGTTGTTTTCACCCCAGGAGTCAGTGCAAGAAGAACTCTGGTCTTGTGGTGAAGCTGCTTTATGTGCATCTCAGCCTGTTTGCACTGTGAGGAGGGTACTTTGTAGGTTTTGACTTCAGGAAAGGGGCTGGGTTGGCCTTTCGTGTGCAGTACAGGCTGTTATGAGGAACAGACACCCTCATGACTTGTACAGTGTGATCACCAGGCTTAAAGTATCAGAGCAATCCCCATCACCTGAGCTCTTTGCAGGAACATGGACTGCAGTTTTTGGCATCCAGCAGTTGCATTTTTAGGAGGCTTATTAGCATAGCTGTGCTCTGAGGGTAATGGCATAGTGTTCTGAAAGGGTTCCAAATGTTCTGGTCTGTACCTTTTCTTAAAACCTCCTTTTGAAAAAAGTTTTGAATTTTTTCTCATATTGAAAGCAAAACATAACTCAACCAAAGAAATCTAACTGTAAGACAGCAGGATCATCTGGCCTGGGAAGCACATCTTCATGTACTTGAAGGTGGAATGAGCCTCCACCTTGTACCTGGCACTGTGGCAATGCTGATTTGGCCAGAAACACCTACCTGGATGGGAAAGAATGGTCCAGGTTTGCTCCATTGATTTCCCTGTCTGGATGACCACTGTATATGATTTGAGCCCAGGGTGATTCCCTGGGTATGTGTGGAAGCCATTGCTCAGCTGGCATCTCCCCAGCACCAGAAATGGGAGATTTGGCTTTTCCCTTCTCCTTTCTGCTGTTTTGTCTCCCCAGCAGTCTGTGTTGATCCTTTAATGCTGTCAGCTCCTGGATTATTTTGTTGTGTCTCTTGCTTCTGCCTCTTGGCACTGATCTGCTGTCATTCCTGAGAGCTTCTCTGACTTGTTTTTCAGCTCATTGAATATTTCCATCTTTTCCGTATATCAGAGACAGAGGATTCTGATCTATGTCATCCTGTTCCTGCTGCGTGTCTGCTTATTGAAACAAAAATCAAAAGCAGCCATTTGGCCTTAAAAGAAGTATTTTAAACCTCCTACTTTTCTTCATTAATGCTTACCCTATATTGCTCTTATCTACTACAGAGCTGCCACCCATAGGAACAGCTATGAGTGCTCTTCACTCCTTTAAAACAGAGAGAAATGCCCCAGCACAGCTTTGATGTTTTAAGAGGGAAAATCTTTATATAGTTCACATGCCATCATCTCAGAATTGTTTTCTGTTATGTTAATGTGGCATATCTATATAATGTCAGGAACTCACTGGTGCACAGCAGCCATTTGCATAATATTTTCTTTAGGAGCTATGAGATGTGTAATGTTTACCAGTCTTGAGAGTTATGTAAGCAGGCTCAGACAGTCAAAGGTAGAAGAGAATGTGAATAAAATAATGAGAATTTGGAAGGACTGGAGAGTTGGAAGACATCTAAGCACATAAAGACAGGAAAACATTAACTCCCTTCTTCCTCATATTTTGTCACAAATTTCAATTACAAGGGATGGAACAAAACAGGAAACTCTCTCATTTCTTATGCAGTGGTCCCAATTTCCAATTTGCATAAGTGTCCCAACTTGCTGAATTACTTGAAAATTGGGGTAGTATTTAACCTATGCTGCAGATATGGACATATCCCAATCTTCAAGAGTCTTCATAATCTGGTTGCCAGCTATAATTTTACCCACGTTCCCCTGAATTTTCTCCACTTTTGCAAAGTGTCCCTGGTGAAATTTGACCCTTTCCATCATTGTTCTGCTTGTGGAAATGCAGAGGCCCTCACCTGCCTCATGCACTGTCTTTCTTCAGTCCCCTCTAAAAGCCCTCATGGCAAATCACCAGGAAGCCTTCTCTGATTCTCATTCTTCTTCTTATTCCATACCTTGCTGGTAGTATTGACCTTGGTTTTCTTGGCTTGTCTGGAATAAGAAGTGAAGTCTTTAAAGAGCCCTACCAGTACAACAAAGGATAGGTAGCAACTAAATATGGGGCTCAACTTTTAATACATCTCGGGGCTTCACAATTTGTTTTTTTGCTCTTCTTCAAGTATCTAAGTGTTGGTGAGACTCCTAGCAGAGGAAAGTGTGACTCCCAAGAAATATTTTTGTTGGGACTTGTCACTTCATTACTTTTTTCCAGCATTTGAACTCCAAATTACTCAAAGGAAATACTGTACTTTTTAAAAAACAGTATGGCAACTCTGCTTTAGAAATGCCACAGTCAGTGATTTCTTGCATTATTGTGGACATTTTGCTTTGAAAAAGGCAAAAGTTTCTTTACATTAAAAAGATTAGAATCACAGGGTTTAAAAATTTAGGTTTAAGCATTTGCACTGCAAGGTCCCAACAGAGAAAACATAATACTTCAGGATCCCAAACAAAAACACACCTTTTTAAGTCTCAGTAGTATAAGATAGTAAAGCAGATCCACAAAGAGTTTCAATACATTCCCAGGCTCTTGCTTCTAGCAAAATTCAGACTATGGTGGCTGTATAGAGGCAGGAGGCTCAGTTCCTTTGTGCACATGTCCAATTCTTGCTGCTTTTCCTTTCTCCCTCTGAGGTGTCTGTGTTCCCAGAGGCAGAAGGACTCCCTCTGACTCTGACATCCAGCAGGCTTTGGAAGGCAGCTGCTGGAAGAAGTGGTGACTGCTCTCCTTCCTCTCCTGCAGATGTAGCTTATCTCCTCCCTGACTGGCTGCCCTTCCTGAGCTGCCTCTGGAACTCCCCTCTCTGGCAGTGCGGCGCAGTGGAGCTGTGATGCTGTCAGGGAGAATGTGCATCTCTGCACCCGTGCAAAGCTTGGCCTCATTTTCCTCCTAAACAGGGAGGTGATGGCCCTCTGCCTCTCACGCATTTTTCTGTGCTTTGTTTTGTTTTCTGTGCCTGGAGACAAAAAAAAAAAAACAAAAAAAAAACAAAAAAAAACCAAAAAAAAACAAAAAAAAAAAACTGCTCTACTTTAGGAGTCATCCTTTCCCGTGAGAATATTACCTTCAAAAGCCTCAGGACACATTTGCAAACACAAGGGCTGTATGTGGAGTGCAAAACAAGGTCTTGGGGGTCTTCAAGTTTCATGTCCTACCTTTTGATTATATTCAAATGTCTGCTCTTATAACATGTGCCTGTTTGGCTTTTTATTTTCAGCTCCTGAAGTGCTGGCCCAGAAGCCCTACAGCAAAGCTGTGGACTGCTGGTCCATTGGGGTCATCGCCTACATCCTGTGAGTACCTCCTGAGTTTCCAGTGCTGGCACCTTTGGGACCTGCAGGTTGCTCTTACCTGCTTAGCCTGAAGCAAAATAATTAAACCCTGACACCTGTGACACAGGATAGCATGTACCCTGGACACCTCCCAGTTGCACAGAGGCTGAAATTTGAGCAAAGGTGGTAGGAAATGGACTAGTACCCTTCAACTGTCAAAATCCTTGCTTCCACCAGAACTACACTGTGTGCAGTAGTGTGGGCTGGTCCAGGTTGTGACATTATTGAAGTTATTGTTGTCCCCTGCTCTGACTGTCTTTGAGAAGAAACAAATCTGGCTGTGTCAACTGAGCTACCACAGAAACAAACATCTTTTCCTGACATCGTTACCACTGCTTTATTTTTTTTTTACTTTTCCCTTTTACACAACTGTCACAGTTATACAAGACTAAAGGAAAAAGCAGAAGCAGCTCCAATGAGGCACAGCATTAAAGCATTCCTACTTTGTTCCCTTTTTCCTTATGCAGACATTTCATGGCTTATCAACATGAATAACTTTTAGATGGTGCTGTAAAACTATTTTTGCCAGGACATACCTCATTGCTGTGCTATCCATTCTGTACAATGTTCATTCTTTACATTTGCATTATATTTGCATAATTTATATGCTACCCCAAACAGGGAGGTTTTATATTAAATGGTATAGGAAGGTGGCTTTGTTTATAGCATATGTGTTTATTTGTTTAAACCAAAATCCTGCCTGAAAACATTAGTTTTATGACTGACTTTTTTGAAAACTTGTTGAGTACAAAACTTACCTGGGAATGGATTTTTGGAGCAGCCATCAATAGCAGGATGCAAAAAGCTTTTGCTAAACAAAGCAAAAATCAACAGTGCTGATTCTGACTTTGTTTCAAAGCCCAGGGGGACCTACTACAGCGGTAAGGAAGAGCACAGACATGCCAAAATACCTTGGAGGCTGCTTCACAAAGCATTCCTTAGTGGTCTTTTAGATGAGGATGATGTGTGCTGACTCAAAGTTACCTTTTTTCACAAGCAAATCTGATCATGGAAGTCCTAGGGGTTGGGATTTTTGACATTGTCTGTCCTTGCCAGCCATGGCAGGACACAGTTGGAGTCTTTTCTGATGCTCTTTTAGCATTTAGGGGACTTATTAGCATAGCTGTGCTCTCTGAGGGTAATGGCATAGTGTTCTGAAAGGGTTCCAGATGTTCTGGTTTGTACCTTTTCTTAAAACCTCCATTTAAAACAAGATTTGAATTTTTTCTTTTGCTGAGTACCAGCTTCAGAGAGTGAGCAAAGGAGGATATAGGTGGGAGATAGCACTACTCTGCCTCACATCCAGGCTCAGCTGCTGCCTGAGTTTATAGAAAAATATCCACCATGAAAATATGTGTCCATCTGGCAGCCCATGGGAGGGCTGTGAACTGTTACCTCTGGCTGCCTGGGGATAAACCTGTCTCTGCTTTCCTCCAGGCTATCAGTCCCATGTGTCAATGGCTCATGCACCAAAGGTCTTTTGTGCTGGCAGACCTGTGGTCTTATTTCCCTTGTTGCTTTCATGGATCTTGCTGAGCAATAGGGGTAAGACTGCGCTAAGCAATGTGTGCTCCACACCCAGTTTATGAACACTTCTTCAACAGGTGGAAGATTTTAAGCTCCTCCATAATCTTTTCCCTTTCCTAAGCAAGGCTGCTCTTTCTGCAAGATTCAGCTCTGTTTCCTGCTCTGTTTTCCAAATCAGCATGTGCTCAGCTTGTCGAGGGAGGCATGCACAGGCCTCAAATTTAAATTCCCTATTCACTGTACAGGGAATTCCCAACCCAGAAGGTTTAAATCATCTCAGTAAGAATGAGCCTCTATGAATTCCTGTTTGCAGGACAAGAAAACATTTTCAGGGTTTGTGTGCTTCAGGTAATAAGGTCTTGATTTGTATTTTGTACAGCTTGAATAAGTGGCAATAACACATTGCTCTAGAAGGAGCCTGTTAATGTCTTTGCCAGACTGTAACAGCTTGGGTGGGATTGGGTCTGAGACCAAACCAGCTCTTTCAATATGTAAGCCACTTCCTTCAGCTCCTGTAGCAGTCAGCAGCACTCCAGGACTCCCTTTGGTAAGCCTTCCACAGCCATGGCATCAGGGGCTCTGTGCATTCAGCTTCTCCAGAGTCACTGGACACCTCAACCCAGCCTGGGTGGATGGAGGCAGCCATTCCACCAGAGTGAGCTGTTCAGTAGCCTAAACTTGTACATTTAGTGCCATGCTGGGGGTCCAGGGCGGCCACTGGATTTGGAAAATGTGACATTGCAGAAACCTTCCATCTGGAAAGGCAGATGGATTGAAGCCAGAGACCATGGACCATGTCAATCAGCACCAGATGCTCATGCTGAGGTGACAGGATCACACCCTGCTCCCAGCTCAGAGCCCTGCTTTCACAGTGTGGATTCATCTGCTTTGTGGTACATTTACATCACTCTCCAGAATCCCTTGACTCCATCTCTGCTGAGTGCAATGTGATCTTAGAAACCCAGCCCACACCTCACATGTCCTAATCTTGGACTGGATCTCATCCTTGCTTCCAGGAATAGCCAGGAGTTGCAGATGTGGTTTCATAACCAGGAGTTGCAGATGTGGTCTCTTAAGAAAGTGAATGTCTGGGATATAGTAAAAAGAGAGAGAGGAGGAGGGTCCTTCCCTAAGCTGGAGGGGGTTAGCCCTGGTGGGGTGTCTGATACCACCAGTGATGGGTTTAACATGCAGCTTTGTGGTCTCAGCAGTGCCACACCACCAGAGGCAGCGGTGCCAGCAGGGACACCCAGTGTGACATGGCACTGAGATACCACAAGGACCAGCAGCACAAGGACCTGGTGAAATGCTGGAAGTTAAACCTGCCCTGAGCAGGAGTTATTAGAGCCACTCTGTAGCTGCACCCATTTGCCATTTCCAGCTCCAAAATCAGCACAGCTGGAGCTACTTGCACATGCCTAAATGAGTTAGAGATGCATTTTTGCATAAGGCAATCCAAGCACAACGTCCTGCCTCACCTCCTCACCTCTCCCACAGATCCTCACTGCCACTCTGAACAGACTGTTGTCATTTAAGAAGATGGAAACTCAAAGGAAACCAACACAGAAGCCAGGCATAAATTAAATATGCTTTGAGCTAATATTGCTGCAAGTGGTTTGAGTGTCTCCAGACCCAAGCTCAGTCTCACTTGAGAGCCCTCAGTTTATGACACTGGAAGAACAAACTGTTTCTGTGGCACCAATGCTGTAGAGAAATACTTGTTTCTGTGATATTCAAGGATGTCTTGAGAAAGAATACCTTTGTTTCAGTGCCAGTCTCTAATGCTTCTCTGCTCTTAATGACAGCCAGATTGCAGAGGCCAGCACCAGCAGAGTTTTTATCAAAACCTGGTTTGCATGACAAGTCATTATTCACAAAAACTAATTTTAGAGCCTGAAATTTCCTGTTGTTCCAGTTGCAGTATTTTTCAATTTGAAACAGCCTCACTGTTGAGCTCAGCCTTCCACTTATCACAAGGTAGTTTTGATAATGTGTCCAGCTTAAAAATATAAAGCATAAGAAGAGCAAGAGACTTCACTGGATTCCCAGCAGCTGGATTTGGGACCTTTCTGGGTCAGATAAGGGATTATAAAAGCTTGGGGAACTAAAATACTGATCACATGCATATCTTATATAGAGAAGATTAGGTTAATTTATGCAAAAAATAGAAAATCATGTTTTGAAACTGGAAAAGAACCCAGGGGCACAGAATGCTCTGCCTCAGCCCCTGGTTATTCATAGTCTTCTGCAATAGGTCAAACACATTTTGCCTTGAATTTTCTTCTGTTTCCATTCACTGTTTGGACAGAGAATTACTGGTTTGTTATTGTTTATAAACAATTACCTATCTGGAGATAAATATTGCATCATACTTTCACACTTTGCTGCTGAGCTGCTCTTGATTTTCAAGTAGATGTGCATGAATCATCAGTGATGTTTGTATGGAAGGCTTAACCAGGGACAGTGCAAAGTATATTATGCCAAAAGAAGTTTCCACCATCACCCTAGGAGTCATCCGTTGGGATGAAGTGGTGGGTCATCTTGCCTGCCTGGCATCACACACAAGCCTAAGCAAAAAAGTGAGGAATAACTTTCCAGTTTGGCACTGGAAGGAGAAAGAGTGGTGGCAGAGAGCACAAGTGTTTTGGGTTGCTTGGGAAAACCCAGCTAACATTGGGAAAACAGCCCCAAATGATCATTCCTCATTGCTTGCTTCTTAATTTGTCTGTGATTCCCTATGCTGATCTGTCCTTGTCCACAGCTTTGAGGGGCATCACTGTCAGCCAATATGAAGAACTGTTCCCAAAATATACAGAAAAAATACATGTGTTTATCCCTATAAATAGCACTTGGATGACTTCCCACAGCACACATCTCAGGTCTTTGAGCACTTACTGAATTCTTGGTTCTAATCTAACTGTAAAATAGTTTGTAAAACTAACCCTGGGGCCGCTTAACAGACTGGACACTGACAATGTGAATGAGTTATTTAGCATTTAGTATCACCCCAAATATTTAAGGGGAGCTTGCAGGGGTTTGCTTTCTCTGCCTGGTGAGGACAAAATGTTCATGCTATTCCTCTTGTGCTCTCAGGATCACTTTTAGAAATGATTTCTGGCAATATCTTTCTCTTGTACATCCACCTGTGTTTTTCTTATCTGCATCCCATTATTTTTAAGGCAAGGCTGGGAATAAGAGTTTAGGGGAGAATCTCTTGCTTATATGATAAGGTTGCTAAATAACTCTGAAAACCTTTTATTTGGTGAAACTGCAAGAAAATGATGACAACTAATAGCTGCCTGAAACTCCCTCAGGACAGTGCAGGATTTTTTCACATTGAAGACAGAGGGGCTATTTTTGCATTTCTGCATATCTAAAGAAAAGCAGCAGAACCTCTGATAGTGAGGTCATTTTTTTCACACAGAAATGTCCCAGCAGATGGAAATGAAGTCGGTGGGATTTTGATTCTGTAAGAATTAACCAAAAAACTCATTATGGACTTTGGAAAGTAGCCCAGTTGCTGGAAGTCCAGCAAGATTTCCTCCAGCCATAAATTGCAAGATAGGCTGATTTGCTGGAGCTTTCCCATCCCTTCTGCAAAGCCAATAATGTTAAACCTTAAGTAACATTAAAACTTCCTTGTCTTCCTAAGCTCTGTTTTTAAGGGAAAGGGCAGCAAAGGTGTGCATAACATATGTATTTTGGCTGTATTTTGGCTCTCAACCCATCCCTGTCCCAGGGTTGCCCTGATGTTCCCTTCTCACGTGCCACCTCTTCTGACCTACAGAGCTTGCTCCTTTCTCATATGCTTTCTGGTGTAGGTTCTCATTGATTTGCCTCCCAGAGGAACATCCTTGAATCCCCTTATGCAGGAGGTTCATCCCATCCCTGGCCAAGCCAGGATCAGCCCCTGCCCTGCACTCACTCAGCTCTCAGGTGAGGGGCTGATTTGGGGGGATCTCCCTGCCCATGACCTGTAGGAGCAACTAACACTTCTCAGCCTCTTCCTAGCAAGAGAAAAGCTGTGCCAAAAGAGGCTGTTGTCTGCCCTGTGCCCAGCTCCTGGCACTTCTGGTGCTCTCCTGCATGACCCTGTCTCTCCTTGTGCATCATCATGCACAGTGACCCTCCTGGACACAGAGGCTGATTCCCAGATGTGTAGGTACTCAAGCCACAGAGGGGAGCAGGATTAAAAGGCTCTGGAGTGATTGGGGTTCTTGCTGGGACTCCTGTCTCTGAGCTCCCCCCTTGCAGGGTTGCTGCCCTCCAGCTCTGTGCTGCTCAGCATTTTGCTCCTACCTTTAGCTGCCACAAGTGTGTATAAATCACAGCAGTCCTAACTTGTGCTCTTGTACCTTTGCCAAGGTAATTAGTACAGTGCACATTTGAAGAGAGTTATTTCTCTCTCCAGAGCAGCCTGCCAGTGCCTCAGCATGCACAGCACTGTCTGCTCGCCTTAAAATGCTTTATGGGAGCACTTTGGGTTTGTCTAAGGAGAGTGCTGAGGAAGGCAAGAAATTAATGAAGGCCTGTCAGGCTTCTTACATGCAGCCCCCTGAGTCTCACAGGGAAGAGGAGACAGAGCAATGGCTTCAAGTATTTTGGTTTTTTGGTGGTTTGGTGGTGGTGGTCGGTTTTGGGTTTTTTTCTTTTTTTCTTTATTCTTTTTTTTTTCTCCAACCTGGTCATCGCTCCCCCGGTGCTCCCTACCAGTCACAGGGCTGGTGCTGCCAGCTCCATCATTTCCCGTCAATAAAGCACCCAAAATCTTGAGGGTTGTGACAAAAGAGGAGGAAGGTGAAAATCAGTTTGTGTGCATCCCACACCAAGACTGTGGGATGTGAGCACTCATAATTATTACACTAAAACAAGTAATTTAAAAGCTCTTCACAGATGCCTGTAGAGCTGGACACGGATGTGGATCCAGTTTCTTCATTAAGCTACCAGATGTTTTTCTTCTGTTGTTCATGTACATAGTGGCTTTTTGGCATTTGCTTAAATTCAGAATTTTTATGGACCATTTTCATACACCCCCTGCACCACAGGGTTTCAAACAGGAGCACCCTGCCCCATGCACAAGCACATGCCCATGAGGGAGGTGCACAGTCCTGCTCTGGACATACACACTTGCCTGGCATGAGGTTATCTTACTGGTTTTGATAATGACAGTCATCCAGTGGGACACAAATGAGGACTGGCTCATCTGCTTTCTGAGATAAAGAGAGATTGCTGGTTCAAGTGAACCACAGCGGGTTCATTATCATGCTGCAAATTTCAGTGGAGTTCTCCCAGGTCAGTATGGATGTGACGCAGATCAACATCTCACTCAGTATTTAAATTATTTATCAAGCACACTGGCTCTTCAGAGCTAACAAAACATTGCTCCTTTCACCCTCAAGTGTTGAGCTGGTTCAAATAACCTCCAGGGCAGCGGGCTGGCTTTGGGTTATAAATAACTCAAGTATTTCATTTCTTGCAGTTTCCCCCCTTGCTCTTTGTTGCTTCTGAGCTAGTTCTACAGTCTGTTTGTAATGGCTGGCTCTTTCCAGTTAAATGCTTTACTGAGGCTGATTGACTCAGAGTTTAAAAAAAAAAAAACTGTAGGAAAAAGATCATTTCAATACCAGCAAAGTATTTGAAAGAATGATTTAGGCCATAGACCAGAGATAAGAGGAAAAAATGTATCATCTCTACACAGAGCAGGAAGGTCTGTTTAACTGTGAGCAGGATGGGTTTGCTAAAACCTTAGACCAGCCTCAGAGATACATCTGGCACTTTGCAACATTAGTGTTAAAACTTGAAGAAGGGTTGTCTCTGCTGAAATGTCTCTGCAGAGTGGGACAGAATACTGCCTGCAGCACCAGCTGGGTGTGAGGGATCTCTGCCACAAGAGTTTTATCACTGCACTTGCTTAATTCAGTGCCAGATTTACTTTTCCACATCCAGTCCTGCCTCAGCATGGTGGCTGTCCTGCTCTGCAGCACTGGGAGGTGCACCCTGAATGTATGAGCTCAAACTAGGCAAATAATGTTCAATGTCCTGCTTGTCCTGGGGCTAGGTTTTCTGAGAAGTCTGACTATAGACACTGAAAGCCAGGACAGGACTGTTGTTAGCCTCAAGCAAGGCAGGCAATTGGATGTGGTCAGCAAAATCACTTGCAGGAGTGAGAAAGGGAAAGGCTCTCCCTGTGCCTGCAGCAGCAGCAGGTCCATGTGCAGCCCTTGCAAGCTCTGCTGCAGAGGTGGATGGGCTTCTGGGCATCCTCCTCACTGTGCCTGGGGACACAGAGCCCAGCACACCCCACAGCTGCATTATACCCTCTGTCTGAAAGCTCTGCAGGGCTCCTTCTCCTGCTTTGCACCAGGTCTTCTGGATGTGCTGAGGGATTAGGGGGACTGATGCTCTGTGGATGTAGGGTTTAGCTCATGAAATCTCCTCTTAGTACAGGAGAGGATGGCAGAGGTCATGTCTGTATAATAAAACTATTTCTCTGGTTAAACACTCGAAAGCATGCAGAGAGAGGCCAGGGTATCTGCATGAGTCAGCATGGGGTCAACAGCACCAGGCTTCCAGGCTTCCAGGCAGAATTCCTCTTTGTCCAGGACAGTGCCAATCTTCAGAGGAGAGTTTACATGTCCCTGAAGAAACTTCTCTCATGGTAGCACTTGCCTGCTTGAAAACTTACTGAGGCAAGCCTTAAGTGAGAGTTTCTCCTTCTCCCTCGCTCCTTCTTACCTTTTGGACTGAGATGGGTCCCATGGTCACCTCTCTCCTTTCTTGTTCTCTGTTAGGCTCTGTGGATATCCCCCTTTCTATGATGAAAATGACTCTAAACTCTTTGAGCAGATCCTTAAGGCAGAGTATGAGTTTGACTCTCCATACTGGGATGACATCTCTGAGTCTGGTAAGTAGCTACTGCTCTTTAAATTGCACCAACCATGCATGCACATGTGCCTATTGTATGCATCCCCCCCAGGAATGAAAATGCACCCTCCATTATGTGCAGATCCTTCTAACTGAACACCAGTGGGAACGTGCATTTCTTTTGGCTCAAATATTCACGGGAGTTGGTCTCTGCAGGAGACAAATTAGGTACTATTTTGTCCAGTCACACACAAAGCACTAAAACATGGCTCAAATAGCAGATAAAGATGACAGAAGACTGTCCCAAGAAGAAAAAGCAGCCTAATTTCTTCATTGTATCTGAATAAAAAGCAGATTGTTAATGTCTCATTAATAATAAGGTGACAAACGAGTTTGGCTCTGTTGCTGACACTTCACTGCAGTTTCAAAGCAAGTCCTCAGTCTGTGAAGCAAAAAAAAGCAAGAAATTCATTGCTTTCAAATGAGGCAGGGGAGCACATCCAGAAGCTGGAAGGACTGTCCATGTGGGTGGATGTTCTTCACCCAGTGCAGGAGACATTTAACCCATAGTACCCACTGCCCCTGCTCCAGTCAGCCTGGCAGAGGGGAAGACACACCAAATGTGTTACAGGCAGATGTTCCTGAGGGCTTCTGTGGGTCTGTGTCTAGGGGTGACAGCAGGGGACATTCAGCCTTGCACCTGCATGTGTCCCTGACACACGGTGTAGTCTCCAAGAGGTCACCCAAGCTCAGTGTCCTTGCTCTGTCCAACCCAGGCAAACATCTGCTACTTCATGCAGAAGGCAAAATGGATTCTAGGAATATTCCATCATGTAAAACTATCCCTATAAATACAGTTTTCTGATTTATTAGTGCTACTGATTGAGGCAGGGAGATAAAAATTGAGTGTTTTTATTTTAGAGATGATTATATATTCTCTTATCTCCACAGAGAGCAACATTTTATGCTGCTTACATCTGCAGTCCAGATATCATTGTGATGGATTGCTCAAAAATATATGTGATGAGAAGTATTTTTTAAACTAATAAGGATTTTCAGAGAAAATATGAAGGTCTGCTGGCAGACCCTTCTGCCTTGTGGGGGAAAGTCCATCACCTAAATCAGCACAAAGATTTTCCTGCCATATTTGGCTTTGCTGTGGCTCCTTCAGCTACACTGTCCTGAAACAGCTGGATGCACGCCACGCTGAAATCTCCTTTCCTGCCATTATAGTGTCAATTAAAAACACACTGCCTCCTGCTCCAGGGAGCCCATTTTCCTTGCTGAAATCCTCTTAAATAGGCAACATGTCCTCACAGCTGTCCATGTGTGTGGCTGCTTGGAATGAGCAATGTGAAGCTCCTCTTACTGTGGCATCTGACCTCCTCCCTCTCCACTCATCTAACCAGCACATCCAGTGCATGTGACACATTCAGACCACTAAGATGATGCAGCACGTGGCTGACCAGGGACCCAGGGGCTGGCAGGGTTGTACTCTGCTGACTCTGAATTATCCATCCCACTTCTAAATATACCTGCAGGAGTAGATGCCTGGGTACACTAAATAGCTTGGATTTGGTCCTAAGTCACTTTGATTCTAGCTGTACTCATAAATGACAAATGACCCAGGGCTGTTTTCTTGTGGTGTGCCCAGATGGCCTGATTGGTGCTGTTGGTTCATCATGTGGCAGCAGAAATGGGCATCAATTCTACTGCTTTCAATCATTCTCTATTTTTTTTTTTTTTTTAAGCTAAGGACTTCATCAGGAATTTGATGGAGAAGGACCCTAATAAAAGATACACCTGTGAGCAAGCAGCACGGCACCCTTGGTAAGCAGCACTTACTGCTCTGAGAAATCCTCAGGACACAGAGCACCTTTTTATATTCATGTATGGAAGTGGTTTTTCTGTCACATATTGTACTGGCCTCTACTACATAACTCTGTGCTTTTATTCTTACAATCACTGATTTTGTCCTCCAGATTTTCCTGGAAAACTGTAATGGACTTTAATCTCATGCACCAACCTGTGTAAGGATTAGTAAAATGCTGAATTATGTATGTTGACTGTAGTGCAGCAGTGGGATGTGCCAAAATGATTAAAGTGCTTTAAGTTAAATGATGCCTTTGCATATCAGTGACTTCACCAACATTACCCAAGGTTTGTGTGGCTGGAACAAGGGTGATTCATGTACTTTTGACCAGCCCTGAGTGACTGAGAACATCATCCCACACTACCAGCTGCACCCACACAGGGGCTCTGGATCTAAATCTTTTAGGGCAGGGGACATTATATAAGCAAGGTGAGGTATTATTTTTATTGTTATAATAGCTGCAACAGAAAAGAGTTAATGGCATGACATTTTCACCCCAGGTATGCATTAGACTCTGTTTTTATTCTATCACAATTTCCCCAAATGCCACTTCCTTTTGCATTGTCTGTGCGACAAAAAGGAAATTTGAGAAATGAAATCCCGCTTTTGTGAGATGAAAAAAAATCCCAAATTGGTTCTAAATGATACTGACCTGAACCACAGGAAATTAAACAAGTCAGTATTACGAATACAGAATAAACAATGGGAATGCAACTCCCAGCAGGGAGTGAGGTGACCATTTGTACAACTCAAAGATAGATTTTCCAAAGCTTTACATCCAAGATACACAAAATGTAACTATCCAGCTCCTAGCCCTGCTACATCTGTGTTGGTGACTGGAGTGCAACAAAGAAACGTGGCACTTGTAACACACACAGCCTCCGGGCCCTCTGAAAGGAACAAAATGATAAAAAGTGTTTTCATTCCTTTTTTTGTGCGGTTTTATTCTTCTTTTGCATGTCATGGCCAAGGGCCAATGGAAACTCACAGAGGCTGCTACATAATTCGTACTATTTTCCACAGAATCCAATCTTCCATTTAAAAACAATCCCCCAAAAAGGTTCTGTTTCTGTGACAGGGGGGTCTTCTTCTGCCAGGCTGATTTTGCCATCCAGTGGTTCATTTTCAAGACTTCAAGTTCTGACACAGCTCCCAGCAGAGCTCAGAGTCAGCCTTTGAAATGTCAGACATGAAAATGGCTCTGCAGAAAGGAGGCTGAAAATATTCACCCTGTTCCTACTCCACATCCTGAGTCCACCTCCCTTTGACACAGAGACAGCATGTGCCAGGGGATTACAGGACAGTTGTACTGAAAGCAAAGCATGGAGGTTTCCAAAGCTATGGCTTCAGGTCTGCCTCTGTCCTCCCCAGTGTGCTCATGAGCAGCACTCCATGTCTCATTGCCCCCTGCTCTGAAAAGCTTCCTGTAACAAGGATGTTGCAGTTATGGACCTCTCTGGAGCGTTGTGCAGTGATTGTTTTTGGAGGGTTTGGATGCTGTTGTGATAAATGCCTTTTTGGATAATCATGGTTGCTCACCCAGATGTTGTTTTGGAGTTAGTGATAGGATCTCCTTTTGCCAAAGCATTGCTCAAGGAGCATTTTCCACCCAGATTCCTTATGTCAGGAAATAGTGAGGGTTTCACTGTTTCTTTTATCATTCTACCATTACATCTGTGGCAGTGACATCCCTTCCTTCTCTGGAAAGGAAGGAAGGCTTTTTCAGTGGAGGAGGATGGGAGTTCTGTGTTTTGTCTCAGTGGTCAGTTGTGTCCTTCTCTCAACCTGGATGTATTTAAGTTTCCAACAGCTCCAGGCCTGATTCCTTTCTCTCATGGCTGCATTCAGTGTTGCAGCAGTTGCAGACTGGGGTGCACATGTGCAGCCACAGAGAGAGGGTACCACAGCTTCTGTGTCATCCCACAACCCCTTTCCAGTTGAGCATGGATTCTTCAGCACACATCCCCCTTAGCCACATCACCTTCCATAGTGCCAAGAGAGCATCTCCCCTGTGTGTTATCAGAAGCACAGAGGTACATAAGACTGTTGGCTTAGTGGGAAGAGATTATCAGAGCAGGCTGAAGTGGTCTCATAAATTATATGCTTTTGCAGAGTGCTTGCACTGAAAGCAAGCCTTGATGGCATCTTATAAAAGGTATTTTTTCTTGTCTGCACAAGCAACATAAGTGGAGAAGCATCTTTGAACCCTAGAGTTCTCATGATGATGCCTTAAGTTTTAGCTTTCATGTTTTTCAGATCCTGTGCTTCCTAGGGGTGCAGTTCTGAGCCTCATATTAAGTGTCAGTCAGCTCTTCACAGAGTAGGGAGACAAAACAAATCCTTTCCTGCTGAGGACCAAGGACAAGGAGCACAACTTTCAGGCCCAAAAGCACAAACAAGAGTGGACAGAAGAGAGAAACAAGAAGGATGAGACCTCACAACCTGAAACTGTAATTGGACAATTAAACCCCAATATGCAAATGGACCAAAACTCATAAAAGTGTGACCGGTTGTCCATTTTGTGACCACTTTAAGACCACCTTGGGTGTAGCCCTGGCCAGGTTCTTCTCCTGCCCAAGGTGTATCTTAAAGGCCTTCCAATAAATATCTTGTGTATTCTCTAGCTCTGTCCAGTCTCTGTTCCAGGTCAGCCTTCCCAAGGCATCAGTTACTGGCAAACACAAAGGGACAGTGAGGCATCTGAAAAACACCCCTCAGCAAAATCCTGAATCCACTGAGGCTAATGGGAATTTTGCCAGGCTTCAATGAGAGATGGGGTTTGTCTCCTTGTTTCACCAGCAGAACACAGGCTTCCCTGGGTCACTGTTGCTGTGCAAATGGTAGATAATTAATATATATATGGTGAGGTGGCTCCATGTAGTAACATTTTCCAGCTTTCCCTTTTTCTCCTGCTCTGAAATCTTCCTCTGCAGTATCAGATCATTGGAATCTTCACAAATTAGGAAAAAAATCTATCAAATCATGCATAATTAACACATATTTTGTGACCTGGTTGTGATAGAAGTAGTTAACTGTGCATGATATGGTTACCTGGCCATGAGATTTTGTTGTTTCAATATTTGTGAATTGTGGTATTTGTGAAGAACAAACTGATTCTAAAACATGCCTTTTATTTTAATCACCATGTTTTTATTAAAACCTTCCAAACAGGGCTTGCAGGAACTGGATCTTGCAAGATATTCCATTTGTGCCTTTAAGGTTAATAATATCTTTGAATTTTGAGAAACTGCTCCAGAATAGACAGCTATTTGCATGACTAAATGTTTGCACAGGATCAGACCCTAAAAAAAGTAAATACTTCTTCCCAATGGCCCACTTTTTTGCAGTGTATCTGCTCGCCACATGCCTGCATTTACGTGATGTCTTGCTATTTATAATCAAATGGCCTTGGTGGGGGGATGGTATGTTAAACTCAGAGCTGGCAGAAAAGGAGGCTAATAATTGCAGTGAAGTATGGTAGCAGAAACACTACAATATGTGAGACTTGTTGGTATAATGACTCCAGCCCTGTGTGTCCATTTATACAGATTTCTCCAGTTTAATATACGGGTGACTTATGCTTTCCACTGGAAAAGTTATTTATTTTATAATGTATCTTTCAGTGAGGCTTGCACTGTTTATGGTGTGTTGCAAAGGTGCAATGTTCTGCTTAGCTTTTCCCACTGTGACTTTTCAAAAAGGACATGGAAAATGAAGGTAACAAAAGAATGGGGTGATTTTGCTGCAGCTTGATACATTTTAATGTTTCCCTGGCTCATATTAAAGACAGCAATTAAGTTTATTAAATATATTGCCATGTCAGAGCCCACATCCTGTTTAGGGCAGTGGCTCAGTCTGCAGTGATTAGGGGGGAGCAGCAGAAACCTGAGGACCTGTTTTTTCCAGCTATAGACTCATAGAAATACGGAATACAAGGATTATCGAAGTGTGCCCCATATCAGGTCAAACTAGACCCTGCAGAGCCAAATTCAGCCTCCAGGCTCGAATCAGAGGGAAGGAAAACAGTGCTCAGAGGCTGAGGACAAAGTCCAACAGTTAGGAAGCTAATACAGAAGTTAGAAGGGCTGCCATGAATTTATTTACTCCATCATGCATTAAGCAAGTGAACTTAAATGGGAATTAAAGCTGTGTGCTGAAGGCACTTGTGGCATCAAAGGCAATTTGGGACATCTAAATTTAAGGATGATGGATTAATTGCCTGCATATAGAGATTGGAAATACATAGACTGCAGAAAGGAGAAGGAGCTTGTGGCACCAGTTAGACCCCAGTGTCTGCAGGAGTGTGGTCCTGACCTTTCCCCATTGCTTGTGCAAAGGGGGAGAGGATCCTTGGGATGTGCCAACATCCAGCCACGCCTGCACTGAGGAATCACAAAGCTCTGGCAAGGACTGAGACTCTGCAAATTGTGACCATGACTCCAAGTGTTTATTATGTGCTGGAGAGCACAAGCCAGATAATAATTTCCACCCAGGGAAAGGACATGGTTTACAAAGAGCTCACTTCTCAGACAATATTGTTTGAAGTGTGAAAAGGCCTTCCTGAAGGGAACTGCTGATGTTTACAACGTTAAATCAAACTCTTATTGAGCTCATCCCCACACTCTATTTATTTTGGAACATCATATATAAATGTGTATATGTGTAAACATACACACACAGTGTGCATATGTATGTTTATATACATGCATGGATGAGTGTGTGTGTATGTGTGTGTACATACAGAAGAGTTATGATCCCTCAGCATTATCCATTACAGCTAACTCCGTGTTTCCTGTCATCATACTCAGGAGTATTTCCAAGCACTCTTTGGCCAGCACAGCATTTGATTTGGCTGCCTTCAGAAGGAAGGTTTAGAAAATAATGGTAGATGAAAGGCTCTGCCTGCTCTTGTGGGCAGGGAGAATGAGAGAGACATTTGGTGGCAGCATGCTAATGAAGAACTGTCCAAAAGGAAATTTGCTGGTTTTGTCTTTGTTGGAGAATCCTCTCAAAGCTTAGAAGTGGTATGGCCAGATAAATTGGTGTGATAAGCTTGAAGTCAGCTAGAGAGCTAAAATAAATTAGATACTATGAAATAATATTTGATTATTAGATTAGATTCCTCTCATGTGCAGAATTAGATTTGTTATGGTTATTCATGAGAAATACCCTTCTTAGCTTTAGTGGATGTGTTTGGGATGGGGAGCCATCATTCTTGGTCTCTTGGTATACAATTCTGTGCATTGAGACTGTTATATATCTACAACTGGATGTAAAACCAGCTTCAACACAAAGCTCCCCAAAGCATTGTTAGAATGCAGCTGCTTTCAGGTGCTGCAAAATGGGAGTCCTGAGAGAAAATCCAGATTCCACTTAGACAAATCAGTCCTTGCTTGGTTCCGGATAATGCTCAGCAGGATAACAGATGATGCATTATCCTGATTTTTTTCATTTTATTTTTGTATACATCTGTGGTAGGTGGAAGCAATGTCTTTCTCTGGGCCAAGTAGTACAGTTAGTAAAAAAACCCTTCAGTGCTGACATAGTTAACTTCGAAGTTAACTGCAAAGCCAGAAACTATTGTTCAGGACTAGATAAGCATCAGTCTGATTAGCTCGAGTTGATTGCAGTTTCTCAGTGGAAATGGAGCTGATTTCTAGAGGCAAAGTATATGTTGTGCTAGAAGGGAAGGGAGAAAAAAAGAAAAAAAAGAAAGATGTTAAGGTATTTTTGTCCTAAAAGAGAAAACGAGATGGTTTATAGCCTGTGGACTTTGAGAGTTAGAGAAATGTGGAAGGAAAATTATAAATGCACTAAACCCAGCATGTATTAATTTCATTCTTTCTCTTTTCAGCAAGGGAACTAGGTTTATGACTAAATACATTTGGAAAGATGTGAGGATGCTTATGATACCCACCACAGAGTAGATCTGAGTGCCTGAAGCATATCTCATTTTTCGTATCTGCCAGTTGAGAGTACAAAAGGTGTGACTTCTCCCTGCTCACTTCCACCTCTTCCATGTCCTAAAACCCCCACATCTCCAGCAAAGCACAACAGCAAAGGGATGATAACACTGCTCTTGTTTTCCTAGAAGTAAAACAATACTATAAACACTATAACACCATGAGTATTTCATAAAAGTTACAAAATGCTCCAAGTGCAAAACGCAGTCTGGAAGCACAGTGCTCGTGTTACAGCATCGCAGGATTAACAGGGTAGCTCTTCAAAGGCAGCTTGGAGAGCAATCCCAGCCTGACTTTGGCAGCAGGGGCTGCATTCTGAGCCACACCATTCAGCATACCAGCACGTGTTTGAACAGCTCCTGCTGCACTAAATTAGCCCCAGCAGTGCTGTTATTTTGCTCTGATTAGAAACTATCATCTGCAAGGTGCTAATGTTGCTGAAGAGACCTAAGATGTTGGATGGTTCCACTGCTGTAGCATCTGGGGGCTTCACATGACTTCACAGGGCTTTTGTCCCCTTGTGAAGTAAACAAATACTTTTCTGCCTATCTGGAAAACACCCAAATACCAAGACTTTTTTTCCTGGAATTACAAGAATTGCATAGTGAACATAGTTAGGGATGGTAGAAGGCAGTTTGTGAACTATTGGAACCAGCAGTTTCTTATTGAAACCACCAGCATTTCAGAAAATCATTCCTAAACTAAAAATAATAATAAAAAATATAGTCTGTGTTGGAGCTACATGCCCAATCAAAAGCTTCATACAACAAAAATGTGTTTTCAAATCATTGTGGAAACTGGCAAGAACAATCTTCTGGAAGAGCTGTCAAGGGTATCATGCCCCAAGAACTTGTTCTCTCTATGTTTCCAAAATAAGATTTGACAGGTAGGAAACAGGATCTGTTCTTTCAGAGTCTGCTAGCCAACTTGTTTGTAAAGCAAAATGTGTCATTAGCTTTGGTGGAAAAATGTCCTTTGCAAGTGTAAGTGAATTTTCTGTCTTGGTCTGTTTGATCAGTTACTGCAGGGTTGGTTTGGCCTGTAGTTTCTTCTGAGATCTGAGTGTGGCTGCCAGTGCTCCCAGCTGGTGTGTGTTGAGGGCACCTGCCATCACCAAGGAGGTGTTCCTGGACAGAACAGAGTGCTCATGACATTTTGGAGTGACTCTGACTAGAGATTTGCACTGCCACCAGGAAACTCTGCTAGGGTCTGTCTGGGAGTATTGGACTGTTTGGGATCCATTAGGGTCTGTGCTGAGCTTGGCAATATTCACTGTGCAGGACAGAGGATGGAACAGTGAACATAATGCTTAACCCAGACAGTGCCTCACTGGCCCCAGTGGGAAATCCAGGAAATCCAACTTGCCTTGCTGTCAGTGGTAAAGGTGATCAGAAGGAATCATCTTCAAAGAAAGATCTGAAGACCATCTAGTTCATAGCCAAACACCTCCCTTTCTCTATCAACAGCACAGGGACCCAAGAGGGGAAGTCAGGTGCCATTTGGGAGCTGTGCTTTGCCCAGTTCTTCTGTCTGCTTGAGGCAGAGGCTACATGTCAGTGTCAGTGAGGCAGGGCCCTTCCCAGCTGGGTGAGAGTTACCCTGAATGGGAGCCCTGCTCCTTTCTGCCTACAGTCCTGCTGGCTCCAGAACTCTTGAATAACCCAATAGAGATGAACTCAGTTGCAACAGGATAGGATTGGTGGGTCTGCACTCTTGGGACATGAGAGTTTAGTCCTTCCTCCCCAGGGTAAGTCATTCCTCTCATCTCTCTGATGAAGATGCTGGGAGATTGTTGTCAGCTGGAAGGTGGGCAGCAATTTGGAGAAGGCTGGTCTCAGCACTTCTTAGATGTGCCAGGGACATGAAGGCAGAAAAAGCAGCATGTCCTTAGAAGAACAGGATTGCAGTTTGGAATGATCTGGGCAAAGCAAAAGGGGTGTCTCCAATGCACAGGACACATAAATGGAAGCAGCAGGCAGGGGTATGTAAGCAGAATTTTGTCTTTTAAAAGCACAAATCAAGGCTGCCATTCTGCTGCCTTAGTTGGAAAACAGAGAAAGTTCGGGTGCCGCCCTCGAAGGAAGATGTGGACTAGTTGGAAAAAGTCCAGAGGAGCTCACTAGATCAGAGGATTAGAAAACATGAGTTATGAAGAAACAGTGAAAGAATCAGTTTGTTTAGTCTAGGGAAGGGAAGACTGAGAGAAGTCACGATAACAGTCTTCAAATATGTGAAAGGATGCTTCAAAGACAAAGGGAATAAACTATTTTCCATGTCTTTTAGGAGATAGTGAGGCACTGGAATAGGTTGCCTAAGGAGTCTCCATCTTTTGGAGATCTTTAGGGACTGGTCTGTCAAATATTTGTCAAAATTATTTTGACAGAGCTGAGGTGGGCAGAAGGACTAGATGACTGCTGAGTCCCCCAGGCCTTCTGATTATCCTCTTGGAGCTCCTCAGACTGAGACTCTGGTCCTGGTGGATTATGAAATTTCTAATATTTTTTTATTGTTAATGCACATTGTTCTTCTACACTGTGGAAGTATCACATAAAACATACAGGGCAATCTTTGCCTTTTTGCATCATCTACATTAGATAGCACTAATTACTCCAGCACATGGCCTAGCATTAGTTCACTGTGGTGCCTGCTCTTTCAACAGACCTCATGCCTTGAAGAGTTAAACAAATTAATAAATTCCCTTTGAAATAATGGACTTTTGTGAAGATCTAAATGTATCTTTATCTGTTAAAGAAACTATGCAAGATCAATCAATTATTTTAGGTTAAGTGTTGCTCTTTGTGCAGCCTGTGCTGCTTCAATGAGTGTCCATGTCTCTGCTGTACTGTAAATCTACATTAATCATGATGAATTACTATGTACGTTGCAGGGTGGCAGGAAAATCTCCAGTGCAAACAGAAATCAGACAGGTTGGAGTGGCTCTGGAAGCTTGTGCATAGCTGAGCTAAAAGTAGTCTCAGCCTGTTGATGTTAAGTCTTTGGATCTAAAGAAAAAATAAAAAGGTAGAATGTTTTCATCTGTGGCTGTAATGGTGATGGAAAGCAGCCGTGCACCAACAAAATCAGCCCATACCTCTTTGTAGCTGCCAGACCTACAAGCCTTATCTACACTGGCTTTGATTGCCCCAGATTTTCCACCACAGCTGCCAGCAGAGACAGCCATGGAAGTTTGAGCCTGTCTGTGAATGAAATCATTGTCACTGCAGGTGCAGCCACACCTGGGAGCAGCCTCTCTGCTGAGGGGAAAAAGTAAGAGTATTTAAGGGGAGGAAAAGATCTCCTAAAACGTGCCTGCTCTGTCCATTTCAGGATCGCTGGAGATACAGCACTCAACAAAAACATCCACGAGTCGGTCAGCGCTCAGATCCGGAAGAACTTTGCCAAGAGCAAATGGAGAGTAAGTGACCTGTCCTGAGGGGTGACACTGACACACAGCTCTGCCATATGGCCACCCCTGCCACAGGGTAGTGCTTTTGTGGCCCAAAGTTGTGGTCAAAATGGTTGGACCAGGCTTAGGTTCCATGACCTTGCAGGGCCTTTTATACAGGATGGTGTTTGCCAGGTACCAAATGTAATGAGTGTGAGAAGTGGGGCTGGGGCTGCTCATAGCTAAAGCACCCGTGGTTTTTGGTGGGGTGGGGTCAGCACCACGCAGGGACAGGAAGAAATACGTGTTGGGGCAGGGATAGATCTGTCAAATATTACTTTCTTGAAGGCTGCTGCATCCCAGCTGAGCACAAAGAGAACAAGGGTTTGATAACACATTTTCTAGTTTAGAATTTGGGAAAAAATTTGAAAGACAACGGGCTTATTCGCTCCTGACACGCTGAGCAGCCCAGAGAGGAGCACAGGTGACCCTTCTGCCTGCACATTTTTTCATTCCCGCTTTCTCTCTGGCTGTTTTTCTCCAGCAAGCGTTCAACGCCACGGCAGTGGTGCGGCACATGAGGAGGCTACACCTCGGCAGCAGCCTGGACAGTGCCAGTGCCAGCGTGTCCAGCACCCTCAGCCTCGCCGCGCCGCTCCCCGACTCGGCCACACGGAAAGATTGTGAGTAGCCGGCATCCCGGGAGCGCTGCAGCCGCGCAAATCCGCGGCGTCCCCGCCGCCCCTCGAGCCCCAGGCTGCAGTCCTCGCTGCCCGGAGGTTTGGCTTTGTGCAAGCAGGCGTTTGAAATAAGGATTTGAAGCGGGCCGTTGTTTTCAGCTGGCCAGAAAAAATCGTGTTTCAGTTGGAAAAGTCTGTGCAGTAAAAAGAAGTGAGGTTTTAGCTTGGTGATTTTTTTGGGAGAAAAATCACAGTTTCTTGTGGAGGAAAACGGCTTTTGCAGGGAAAAAAGACCCAGATCCCCACAGTGACATGTTTTCAAATTTGGTTGAAATTTGAAAAAGTTTACTCAAACTGTTTATATTTGAGTCTACAGTATTAGGATAGGGCATTTTTCTGTAAAAATTGCCTTACTTTCCATTTCCATGGAGAAGACTGATCCTGCCAGTCAGACCTAGCTTCTCTCTTCCTGGGCCAAGTTAAGCTCCTACACAAAGAGGTTCATTTGTCTGAGCAGGATTCAGACTCTGCACCACTGTGAGACTTGGCCCTCTGCCATGTTTGTTTTGTGCTGTAATTGATATTTGCAAGCTGCCCAATGGACTCAGATGTTTGGGATATATATTTTTTCTGAATGCCAGAGAAGGGGACATGGCAGCAAAGGGATTATTTGGAAGACAGAAATGCATCCTTTACAATGAAGCTTGTTTATTCTCTGACTTCTGAGCATTTTTTTTTTATTCTCTCCTGTCCATCTGTAGATATTTTATGTAATTAAGTGGAGAGATGTAGACTTTATAGTTGAGGGGGTTTACTTTAAAGTGTAGCAGTAAAAAGGAATGCTTTTCTGTGGACTGAAGTAGTTATTTCTAGACTGTACCTTGCACTATCCTTGAGCTGAAAGCACATGTTACTCAGGATGGATTTTGGATAATGCTGCTCTCTGCTTCTGCCACTCCTGCTTGCCACCTCCTGCTCCTTGACGAGGACATTCCACCAGCCACAGCCCCTGTGGCTCTGTGTGGAAGCTGTTTCCTCTTGCTGCCATGGGCACAGTTTGCCCCACAACTGGGGTGGGTGCTTCCTTCTGGGTCCTCTGTGAGATACTTTTTCAGTTGTGCTGTGGCTGAACAACAGGAGAGCCCCTTCCCTCTGCATACTGGGCCTAGTGGGGATCATACCCGGTGTCCAGTTTGCGATGCTCAGTGCCAAATCCTACAGCTGCTGCCAAAAAAAATCACTGTGCTCCTGGCACACACCTGGCACCTGCAAAGGGGTGATGTTGACCATCCTCAAAACACTTCCAACCATGCACTGGCCATGCAGCAATGTAGAAAACCCCCTGCATGGCAGAAACATCCCTTGATTTTGGTTCCTGTTGCAGTATGGCAAGGCTGGACCCCAGTCAGGTCTAGAGCACCTGATGACTGCTTTGCTGCTAAACTGGTGGGTGATTAATGCAGTTAAACTGGTGGGTAATTAATCTCCATCCATCCATTTGATTAATCTCAAATGGCGTTAATTAATGGCAATAAGTCTGAAAAGTGTTAAAACATGGGAACAGGAAGGGTGGGAAGAGAAAGAAATCTCTTTAACCACTACAGAACTAGCAGATCCCTGTGCAGAATCCAACCATATCTGGCAGTGGTGAAGTCAACCAGGACATGAAGGATTAAACCAGATGTGTTAAGATAGGATGAGTATTTATATGCTAGAAATAAAAGGCAGAAAAATATTGGAAGAGTTCCAAGCATCCCAGGTTAAGTCCAGCTTGGCAGACAATGCAGAAGAGCTTTCCCTCTTCAAAGAAATAATTTAAAGAATTAGGAGATGCTGGAACCTCAGAGAACCAATGAGGAGAACCAGCAGAAAATACAAGGAGTTAAGTGGGAGTTGACATACCAGATATTTTCCACCCAATACCTCCTGATAGGAAAAGGAAATTTCCAAGTTCTCTGTCCTACCTCTTTATTTCTCAGCCGTTTTCTCTGGGTACAGATTCCTTGCACGAGAAAAATCCCACACAGCAAGTTACATGATCCAGCTGTGCCACCATTACACAACAGAATGCTGCCTGATGCTATTAACAGACACTTCATGAACTCTCCAAATAGTTTCAAATGCAGCAGTTTCACATCACTGAAGACAATTAAGTACAGCCTTTGCTGAGAGTAAGCTGCATCAGAAACCTCTGTAGTAGGGCAGAGCAGAGATCAGGTATTAGGCTGGATTATGCTACCTGACAGGAAACAGGAAGGGATTCCTAAGGGAATCAGTCAGGATTTCTCAAGTGTATTGGCCTGATTCTCAGTCCATGGCTGGTTTATTCAATTTTGTCATGATTGGACTGCCTAGATTTTTTTTATAGGTCCTAGAGCTCTGTATTTTTAAGGTATTAGATAAATTGCAGTGTGATGCCAAGTCGTCAAATGTCAATGGAAAATGGAAAGTGGCCAAGTATAGATACAGCATAGTCATCCTTAAGATTGAAATGCCTCCTTGAAGCATGGAAAAGTAGTTAGAAGTCCTAACAAGTATCAAAAAGATCCTGAAGAATCAAAAGTCTGTGTCAAACTTCAGTCTGAGAATATATTAATATAGGCTTCATCCATCCTTTATTCACCAGTCTTGAAAAATGAACTATATTTCTAATCACTCTGACCCTGTATCTTATCAGAGCAAGGTGACCATGCCAGCACCCCACCTAAAAGATTTTTTTGCACCAGAATACTAGTACTCAAGAGATACTCAACCTCACATCAACCTACATCTCAGCTGGAAGTCTGGAGACATCCCAGCAAAGCCTGGAGCAATGTGAGCTGCCACTTGAGTGATGTCCATGTCACACAAAATTTCATTCCCTCTAGATTTACTGGAATTCAACAACAAATTTGACCCACTGTACTTCCTTATCAGCAGCTTGCCAGGATGCCCAGGAGCACAGTCTTCTTGTTTAGCTAAATGGTCATGGTGAGACATTTAATCATCTTTAAAAATGCCCAGGAGGAAATTATTCTGAGCAAGTACAATGCTGGAGGGATTTTTGAATCCCACAACTCTTTGTCTTCGGCTCTGGAACTGTGGCATCGGTGTGGCTGAACCCATACCAAAACTGGACCTTGAGTCCCTGTGAGATGTGTGTGCACTGCTGCTGGTGGCAGTAGGTGAATGACCGTGGGCAGAAGATGCCCCGTGAAGGTTCCCAGCCAACCCACCACTGCAGGAAGAGCAGCAGCCTCTTCTCCAGCTGCAATCCTCTCCGCTCCTAGCGTGCTACGAAACAAACTCAGCTTTGCCCAAGTTCCCGCCTCCAAAAATACCATTTCTAACTGTGTTTCTGGCTTTCCTTTTAGGTATGTCTCCATCCACTCTCTGTAGTTTTGTTTCATCTGCTTCTTCAGGCGTTTCTGCGGTAGGAGGGGACCGGAGACCCAGAGCCACCACGGTGACCACAGTGCACACAGGGAGCAAGTGAGCGCCGGGGCGAGCAGCGGGCGGGGCCGGCAGGGGCCTCGGCGCCCTCCCACCCTGCTCCCAGAAGGACTAGAAGAAAGAAGATTTTTTTATGGCCATATTTTATACTGCAATTCTGAAATGTTTCATTTATCACAAACTGCAATGACTCCAGGAGGAACGGAATCTAACAGTCTCTGGTGCTGTACATATATATACATATATATAAAAATATATATATGTATGTGAGTCTAGCAACGTTCTAACTAATGAACACTCATTCTTTCCCCCAGTGATTTACTCTTTTCTCAGTGTAGGTAACAGAATATGTTGTATTTTTTTCCATTAACTACAAACATCTCAACTGGATTATTTAAATAGAAATAATTTTCTGAGCTTTTTTTTTTTTTCTTTTAAAAATTACTTCAAGTAATGTCCCTCTTCCAGTTTGCTGGGGGATAGGCTATTTCTGTAGGTAGGAATTGGCATTAACTTTGCAATGTGGGATTTCAATGGCATGCCATTTCTTGCTCCTCAAATTGGACTGCAAGTCTGTCTGGCTTTAGCAGAGCTGTTACTGCTCAGATTAAGAAACTGCTGCTTTCCCCCCATCCTCCTCCTTGAAAGCCATGAGGAGAATTAAATTGCCACCAGCTGGGAATCAGCTCATCCTTGGCCTCATTCCTTTCTGGAGATCAGCACCCTTGTTTCAGAGGAGAGGCAGGTACACGGAATCAGGAAGGAGCTGACCAGAGCTGTGCAAGGGAAATGACAGAGCACGGTCTCATCCTGCAGCCCCCATCTCCTTCGAGTCACTGTGTGTTGTGAACAGAGGGAAAGAAAAGGAAGATACAGGGGTGGGAATCATCATCCTCTGCCACTGATTTGCTGTGCTGCCCTCAAGCAAGACATTTAATTCACTAGCCTCCCCGCAGTGTGGCCTCTGGCATGGGGTGCATCCTGCCCAAGGGCTTCATGGGAAAGATTCTGAGCAGCCACAGCACCTTGGGGCTTTGCCTGGCATTGCTGATGGTCAGAAGCTCCCAGAGTAGCCAGAAGTAGGGAGAGGAGTGGTGCTTGAAGCCCTCTGGAAAGCACTGGCAGGTTCTTGGGTGCAAAGTGCAGGATCTGGTGTCGTGTAGCTCCATCATGATCAGGCTGTAGCTCCATCATAAGGGTTGAGGAATGCTGAGCTGGGAAAGCAGGACCTTGGTGAAAGGCACAGGCACAGCTGGGGCAGTGGTGGCACTGGCTCTTCCTCCTCCCCAGAAGCTCATATACCAAAGCAAGCCAAATTTACCCATTTTTTTATTAGTGAATGCATGCGCTTTCCAGGCTCTTTGTGCTGGTGCATCACTCAGGAACAACCACCACAACTGCTGTGCTGCTGTGCATTAAAGCAGTTTGAAACACAAAAGAGAGCTAATTTGCCCAATTTGCTAAAGGGCTCCTTCCAGGTTGCCTCAATGAAATTCCCATCTGATTTTGGTTTGAGGAGGTGAGAGGGGAAGCAGGTGGCAGAGGCAGATGCCCTTTAGTGGACACTGAGCCCCTTGCATCCCAGACATCCCTGCCAGAGGCACAATTCCTTGCAGTGTGCTCTGTTGTCACCACTTGCCTCCCTTTCCTGCACAAGAAATTGTGAAAGCCAGTCACAGACAGAGCTGAATGTATCAGGCAATAGTGCCTGTGCTGGGAAAAGCCATAAGATAGGTATTTTTCATCAAGACTTCTATATCCTGCTCCAGCTTTAGTTGCTTGGCTTCACAAGGTAGAGCCGAGATTTCATCCATCATACTACCAAAAGCCTTGGGGGGAAAAAAATCTGGAAAAGCAGGTGGCAGTGAGCACCGACTGTTGGAAATAGGCACTCCTTTGGTGGCACTTAGAGCTATTGCACCAGATCTCTAGTTTCCTCTGTGTTAAGTTGCTCCCTGTTTTCAGAGGGCTGTGGCACATCTGAGTGAGCCCCAGGTGCTCCCTGTGCCCCCACCGCGCTGCAGCTGGCATGGATGCTCACACAGAAAAGGCTTCAACTTCAACTTCTCAATTTAGGAAAGATAGCAGATACTGAACTGTTTGGGCTTATAGCAAAACTCCATATAATTTCCACAGGGAAGAGTTCTGACTAAGATTTGGGCAGGCTGAAGGGCAGGGGATCTCCTTGCTGCAAGTCACACTCCTGTCCCCATACCCTGGCCATTGCTACCATATACTTTTTATCAGCATTTACATCTGAGCTCTTTAAGTCTTACTGCAAAAACATCAAAACACAAGTAGAACACGATTTATACTCAGTCTAAGGCCACTTTATTTTACCAGCCTGAGTAAGGAAGTTTTAGTTTTGAGAGACTCCAACCTCAAGAAATTCAAGGGATTTTGAACACCTATGATTCCATAAGCACAGCTGGCCCTTTTCTGCTCCAGTTGCAGGTTGTAAATAGATAGTCTCCCAGTTTGGCATCAGTGGATTTCCCCACATTTACACACATGCAACCAAAAGCAGGATTTAGTTAGGGAATAATTTTGTCTCTGTAGAGCAGCTTTAAAAGGTTAGGGCTCAAGTGTTCTCTCTGCACCTCCTCTTCTGAAACCTGAGGTCTGGTTTGAACTTGACCTCAGCAGTTGCTGTGGCCACTGATTAAAATACAGCATCCAAATGAATCTTACAGAAAAAAGAAAAGCAAATGGATTTTCATCTCCAAAACAAAGAGCAGTGACAGGAGTAAAGGCAGACATGCTGTCTTGCAGATGGGGGGTTCCCCTGTGCTGGCTGCCCCTCCTTGCTGGGTGCTTTCTGTGGGTTTTTTGTTGGGAGGGGTATTCTTTCCTTCCATTGTTGGAATTAGTGTGATTTGATTTTGTTTCTGCAAGTAATATTCTGCCTTGGTTGTGTAATTTATCATCATTCTCTTTGGCTTGCTATCAACTGCTGGGATCATAAGATAAGAAACAGAAGCACTTAAGAGCAAAATTGTTTCTTTCTGCTACAATTTTGGTCGTGGGGAGCTCTTCTTTGGTATCAGTGAAACACATCTGGAGACCTGACTGAGGCTTACCAAATGCTTAGAGATCTCTCCTGAAGCATCACTTGGTTAAAACTTCTCCATTTAAATCTGGGTACATCTGTTAGCAGGGGTGACTTGGCAGCACCCAGGCCAAATTTATAGGAGAGAGCTGGACACATTTGCCCCTTGGCAGCACAGCCTGGTAGGGCAAACACTCCGGCCTTGCTTGCCAGGGATGCTCCAGTGCTCTTGCATGTCCTTCCCCTGCCCCAGCCCACTTCTGCTCAGCCACTCTCACAGGAGAATGCAAAAGTAGAGTGAATAATGTGGACAAGGGGGAATAGCCAAATAGCCCCAGATAGAAGCTTCAAAACAAATCCACAGCTGGCCTTGCCATGAAGGGCTAGGTAGAAAAATCATTCTGGGCTCTTTTCCAATGAACTGTCCTACTAAACAATCTGTGACTTGCTGCTTGCATGAGGACTTCAGCCTGGACTCTGTTTGTTACCCTTTTCTGCTTTACTTTACTGGTACCGATGTGTTTTTCCTTTGTAACTTGTTTTCCTCAGCTCCTTCCCCTTCTTTTTCTTTGCTTGCAGCTTTGATTGTTGATTTTTACCTCCAGAGTCACAGAGGCCATCTCTGATGCCAACAGCAGTGCTCTTGCTGGGAAAACAAAACAAAACAAAACAATCCAGAAAAGCTCCAGCTGGCCCCTTAGCCTGCAGAAGAAGTTGTGAGGACAGGCTGCCCATGAACTCTGCGAGCTGAAAGTCAGTATTGCAGTGGCAAGGGCTTCTGCTGACGATTTTGCATGTGACTTCATTTCCAGTGCATCCTAACTCTCTGCTGGATCACCCCTTCTGCAGCACGAAATGGATATTGGCTCTGCGACATGGCTAGTGGGGAAGTAGGAGTGTGGGGAAAACCTGGCAGTGTTGCTTTCCTGAGACTGTGTCACTCTTCTGTCCTGGTTGCTGTTGTACAGGTGCCATTAGAGTAGTGGATTAGAAAAAAAAAAAAAAAAAAAAAAAAAAAAAAAAAAAAAAAAGTAGGATTTTACCTATGCCTTGTGTGTCTGTTATGGTTGTGGTGCCGAAATAAAACCAAGAAATTTGGTTCATTCCTGACATGAATCAAACCACAAAAAGAGGTGTGATCCCACTGGTAGACATTTCCATGTAGTTCTGCTGTAGGCAGTGGATGGAGGTTTCTGCTGTGCTTGTGCCCTGCATACCTCCATGGCCATTGACAGTATTTTTTTAATTACCAGGTTTTTTGGGCCTCTGCCTGGTTCTGATGAAATTCAGGTCTTGTCCTGAGATTTTTCTGTCCCAGGGCCGACATAACCCCTGATCTCAGGCTTTTCTCCCCAAACCCTCTGCAAACCAGAACATGGGCCTCCAGGGTGCCCATGAAATGTAGTTGCAGCTGGCCCCAAGGCTGTTCCCTTCCTATTTTTAGGGAAGCAAACTGCCAGAGAAAGCCAGATAGCTTTCAGCCATTGGCAAGCAGAGACAATATTGCCCTTTGATGTGAACTTGGCATTAACGAGATCAGCTCTAGGGAAACCTGTGCTATTACTTCCTCCTGTGATAACAGCTCCAGCCCTGAGCAGCATTGAATGAGCACCAGATAAAAACACCAGATTGACTTTGCCAGCAAGATCATACAGGCTGTAGCCTGTTCCTTTTGCTCTTTCCAAAGAACCAGGGGATTCATCTACTGGCAAAATAACAGTTTCTAGGCTGAGCCCCAAGGTACAGAAGTAGCTTCCATTCAGCATATGGAAATTCTCATTTGATGCAATTATTCCTGTTCTTGCTCCCATGCATATTCACCTGTCTGAATTGAGGCCTGAACACATCCCAGAAATTATTAATGGGAAGGGAGTTTTGCCTTCCTTACTGTGCTTATTTGCACCAGAAACTCAAACACTCATTCAAGCAAAAAGCAGAAACACACATGGAGACGATGATATCCAAGGAAAACAGCACCACGACCAAGTGTGAAGGATTAGTTGGCAAATCTCTGTCAGCAATGGCTGAGTGAGGGAACAGCAACCTGCTCACAAACACTGCATGAACTCTTGTTTCCCCTGGTAAACCAGTCATCCCATATTTCATGCCCAGCAGCAAGCTTTACCCAATCCCTTTTGTTTTCCCTCACATCCCTGAGCCAGGTCCTGCCTTCCCTCCCTGTCTGCAGGATGCTCTGGTCTCTGTGACACACGTGTGTTTTGTGTGTGCACGTGCACATTGTGGCCCCAGGGGTCACAGATCCCTCCAGTGGGTGATCTGGGGTTGGTCCAGGTTTTTTGGTCTGAGTTTGCACGGCTGGGTCAAAGCTGTGTAAATAGTGTTTGTAGCAGAGGATAAAGGCTCTTTAGCCTGGACTCTGGTTTTCAAGACCCCCTTGCCCACCACAAATAGTGCCACTTATCTGTCCAGGTAGCTTTTTTTTTTTCCTCCCTCCTCTTCATAAATGCCAAGGTCAGTCAAATGGCTCTTATGGTTTTTCCATACTCCAGAGTGGAATCAGGGCATGTGTGCTCGCAAGCGTTGTGAAGAAACACTGCTGAACTAATGATGGCATCAACTGCCCAATAAATGCATGATACTGCACTGCATGTATTAAACTGCTGTTCACTGTTTCTGTATTTCCCAAGCCTTTTCTTTATGCACATTCAACCCAACCTTCTCTCTGAGGGAATTACTTCTATGTATCGCTTTTAAATGACTCAATGTATCTGTAACTCGAAATCCATTGTTAAGTTTAAGTAAATGCAAAAGCTGATGTTTTGTAAACAAGATACTGCAAAGCCTGGTAATGTATTTTGTCTTTCTGTTGAGTGCTCTGCAGCATGTACAGGAAGAGTCACCATCCAGAGCAGCTTAAAATTAGGCAGCAGTCACATACACAGGTGTAGAAGCAGGCAGCTGGGGAGGTGAGAATCCCTTTATTAATACAACACCTACAAATCTGATCTACATCAAAAATTCCTTCCCTGGGTCACTACAATGCTCACAGCAATCAAGCAACATGTTGGTGTGTCTCTTTGGGGTTTTTTTTTCCTTTTGGTTTGTTTTTCCTAATGAAAATTCAGATTGGTTCACTCAATGTTCAGTATTTTTCTCTTCCTACAAGATAGTTCTTTCTCACCTGTTGAAGAATAATCTGCATTTTGGGGACCAAGATGCTGTGATCCTTTGCCTGCACAAAATAGGGCAGAGAGCTGAGCTAAACTATCCCATCTGTTCCAAAGCATCACCACCTAGATACTACCATTTAATCCCTGAACCTCGAAGTAATACCATTTTTCCATGGAAGAGTTTGGTGTGGTACTTTTCCTTCTTCCACACGGAAACCATGCCCTTGCCTTCTTTTCCTTTAGTCATTGACCCATTTTCATCTGTGTGGGTCTTTCCAAGGCAAGGTACAGCATGGCTCCGTGGTATTGTATGAGCTGCAGCCAAAACCTCTTGTGGGCATCAGCAGGGCTTTGGTCCCAGCTCCTGAGTGGCTGCTGTGTGGAAGACAGTCAAGTTCCCAACATTCAAAGCAGAGTCATCTGAAAGGACTGGGAAATTTCTCTGTGTTCCTGGCAAGGATATGCCAAGCAGCAGGCCTGGGGAGCAAGCACCATGCTGGTGGCATAGTCCTTGGAAATTATTTTCCATAGTGGCCAAAACCACTAAGAAGTCTTGAGCCCCCCTTCAAGGCTGGTGCTTGGCCAGGGCTGTGCCATTGCTGAATCACTGTATGGTAGCACAACAAATCATCAATTACAGCTGTAAACCAGCCTGAGTTCAGATTGCTGAGGCAGCACATGGTGCGAGGCTCCATGAGGAGGTGGATGTGTGCTGTGGTTCCTGGTGGGTGGGAGCTCCAAGGGGGTTGCTCAGAGCAGCTCTGAGCTGTTCCATCTCTCATCTTGCATCCCCTGAACCTAGCATGGCATCACACATGCTGAGCCTTATTAGATCAAGCATGACCCCCAAAGTGAAGAGTGTGGAAGGTTGCAGCTCAGTTCGTGTGACACATGCTTAGGTGAACACAACATCAGTGACCTGCTGTACATTGACCTCTAGTTGAGAAACAATGTTTTGGCCTGTTTGGGCCTTTTTTTTTTTTTTTTTTTTTTTTTAATAGATATTTTATTTGAGCCAGAAACCAGTGGGAAAAAAAAGCCTAGTCTGCCTAGAATAGTGACTCC